>OZ034976.1:35598431-35858431 GCA_964030785.1 Siderastrea siderea | reverse complement strand
CAATATTTTATACTGCATTCCACAGAACAAAAACCTCTTGAAATCGGATGCTCACGTAACCCAAGGAAGAGAAGAACAATGCGATGAAACATTTGTTCTTGCTAATGTTGAGGAGGTCGTAAATGAAAATGGAGCATCAGAAGATGAACAGACAAGTCAGACCTCAAATGTTCCTCTTGGCAACGCTCAAGATGAACCTGAATATAAATCAGATGAGGACGTTGAAGTAGATATTGATGGATCAGATAACGAGGAACTTCCAGGTATCATCATTCCTCATTCATTTCTTGAAACATATTGAAGATTACCATTTCACTTCCTCCTTAGTTTCTCATGTTCATCATTGATCATGAAAAAATGTTGCAAAAAAGAAGACAAAACAGTCAATGTCGTGTTTCTGGTGCCACCCTTTCCAGTTAGTCCCTTCTGGAATAAGTCCCTTCTGTTCTGTCTGTCTGGGACGGACGCATACTGTGTTTTGGTTCTGTAGTCTAACCCCCTCCCCCCCGCTGAAATGGACACGTCTCTAAGGTGGACACTCAAATTTGGTCCTTGTCGTACCATGGTACTGCATTGGACGCCTCTCAATTAAAAAATAATGATAACAATTAGAGTTAATCTCGGTCTTTTCCGTTTAAGTAAGAGTTCACTACTTTCACTTTTCTTTCAGGTCAAACCACTTCATGTCCCGAGGCTGTTTATTCAGCTCTTGTGCGAGCTGCAGCAACAGAGGAAAGTTCGCTCGTGAGTTGAGTTCAGCTCTGATGCCAGTTTCTGTGGTGACAACCGCCACCACGGAAAAAATCATTCTCAAGAATCAAACTCGATCACAACGCATGAGAGTTGAACAAGAACGGCAGCAGCCGACGAGAATCTGATTGACGAGAATTTAAACGGGATTAGAGCGCATGAGAATTCTTAGTCAATGAACTCTCTTTGTCACTCATGGAAACTTAAACAGGCTGAAATTTAATAAGAGCGCGTGGAGTTGGCAGTAAAACGACAGCAAAAGTGTAAACTCTTTTTGAAACTCTCTATTTTGATTATTCCTTAAAGTTTTCCCCTAAACTGAGAAAATATTTCTTGTATATACGTTATTACATTATCTTTTGGGTACACCTACTAACATCATATATGGTTTGTAATTTTTCAGGATACAGTAAAGAAAGAAAGCAATTTTACTAGTTCAGACGGAAATTCTATTGCTGTAGCCTCAGATGATATACCACAAAGTCCGTTGCAGCCAGAAAACAGTTCCTCAATTGTTTCTGGAGACAATCTTCCTATGGACAAGCAGGGTTCCGTTATTCTCCCATCTTCCTCTTATGTGTGCAGGGAGGAAACGCCTTTTGAGGAGGAATACCAGTCGGGAGAAGAGGCAAACAGTTCTATGAATGATATTGGTAGATTCGATGACACCAACAGTGGCAATGATTTGAGGCATGTTTGCGATGAAGACGTAACCTCCGAGCTCCAAGAAAGCAGGACAAACGTAGTTGGTGATAATAAAAGTCCCTGTTTTCCACCCAGTGTGAGTCACACTGCAGATGCATCGTGTTACGTGATGCTGGAGGTGGGTCACGCTGTGCCAGCTGAAAAATCTGGCGAAGAACTTGTTAACGCAAACAATATTACTCTTGATTCGATGGACAGCACTGGACAGTATGTTGGCTCCAGTAGCAGGGCTGTTGAGGGGAACTTGTACCCAGTCACGTGTGGTGAAGTTACATGCGCTAAGCTCATACAACCCTCCGACCGCGTGGAGCCTGTGGCAAGCACCGATGATCATAACGCACTTTATAAACAAATTATTATCAACAGGAGTATCATCCAAGATGTGGAAAAAGAAAACAATATGGAGTTTTTCATGGGGCGAGCTCTCAAGACGCCAGAGAGATACATGAAAATTCGCAATTACATCCTCGACATGTGGGAGAAAACCAAACCAAACTACCTTTTCAAAACGGCCGTGAGAGGTGGGCTTCGAAATTGCGGCGATGTTAACTCTATTGGCAGAGTGCATGCTTTCTTAGAGGACATCGGAGCTATAAATGAGGGCTGCTTGGATAGACCAGTCCCCCGGGTCAGGCAGCAAGGCGAGGTTACAAATGCTAAGGAAAATAGTCACATGGAATTTTGGGTAAATTCACTGAGACCAAGAAAAAAGCGGTCGTGGAATAAAGAAGGAGACTTGGTTGACTTAAGTAAACCGGAAGGAATGACGATACAGGTAAATTAGGGATCGTAAGGCGCTTTATACTAGCAAAATAATGTTGGCAAACCGCACACCTCTATAATTTTCAAGGTGTTTTTTGAATCCAGTGTCTAATGGCAGCTCTTTCCGAAATCTTCTTTCCAACTTGAGAAGGTAACAACGCATTAGCCATTATAGAACAACGCGAAATTTTGGCTTGCTCCCATTGGTCGAAATCGATCACGTGACGCGATAGTGTCTCTCCTCAGCGGGCGCCTATCAGCGCATAGTGCCCGTTTTTGGTAATTTTCGCTCAAAATTAAGCGTTGTACAATAAAGACAATAGAGTCCTTCTGTCTCAGGCCCTATGTGTGAGAGGTTCCCTCAGAAATTTGATGTTCAAACTTCATATAAGCCTTCGAACTACGTTCTCTAATATTTGTTGTCAACATCAAATTTCCTCGGGCAACCTATCACACGATAGTGCCTTTGACAGAAGAATTCTATTGTTTAGTTGGTCAACCGTTGGTTTGTAAAACGTATAATACTCAAGAAAGATTTACTTTTGGAAATGACGCATGGCGCGTGAACTTGGCATGATTGTTGTGTGTTGTTGCACCTCATTGATGTCATGTGTGCGGAGATTTCGATTAATAGTCTCGCAGCTAATGAGGAAAAATAATGTCTCCAAAGCATAATGATGCAATTGTATTGCAGCATTTGTCCCCAGGCGAACAGGCTTCACAAGATGGCGTGCCAAATGAACAGGGCTCCCCATCAGTCCCCAGGAAAAGGCCCTCACGGAAGAAACCCTCGTATGATCCCTTCCTTCTGGTTCCCTGCCGCAAATTTCCCTCTCCAAGTGCGGTACCTTTTGATGTTCTCATCCAATCAGAAACCTTGGTAGTTATGGACACGCATGCGCATATGTCAACCACTGAAGTGATTGGTTTGTTAGGAGGAAACTACTTACATGGGTCGAGACTGTTGAAGGTACGTGTAACAGATTGATGTGATCTAACTTTTAAGTCTGTAGATAAAATCTTTAAGAGCAACTATTAAAATTAACGCTAGTGAGAAGTACTTTCCTACGGTGATGCGCTGTACAAGGTAGCTCTAACTTTAAAAATTGTGAATGAAGTCCTACACAGTTCTGTAGTGTGACTATTCAAATGAAAGGTACTGAGCAGTTTCTTCCAGACTGTTGTCTTTGAATGTGGTGCTAATTATTGTGTCTGTGGATGAAATCCTAACAGCGTGTCACCATTCAAATAAAAGCTAGCGAGGAGTACCTTCCTGTTGTACTGTTTATTTTGAATGTCGTACGTGGTGCTAACTTTCGATTCTCTGGATGAAATCCTTTCGTCTAAATCTCCTAACAAAAGCGATTCAGTCAGGTTGAAAACTTTTCCTTTGTCACTTTCATTCTTCAGGTTTCCAAGGCGATCCCTTGTAGGAGTTTAAGCACCGGACTACAGTGTGAAATGGATCCTGTATCTCAAACCCAGGCCTCTGAAGAACTTGCACATCGAGGACTGGCCGTGGTGGGCTGGTACCACTCTCATCCTACATTCGGTCCCATCCCTTCTGTTCGTGATATTGAAACGCAGGCAAAATTTCAGGTACGTTTTCACCCAGGTTTTATCCACTAGACAAAGTTATTTACTCTTTGAAGAACTATGGTAAGATGCGAAAGGTTTAGGGAAATGTAAACCATTTGGCTAGGAAACTTTGACAAATGCATGGGTATTACTTCAGTTGGACTAGCGTCTCTTTCAGGTAGAGAAACAGTTCTGATATCCTTGTTGCATATGAATGAATGAGAGACTTGGTAGACTGAATCCTTTGGGGTGTTCTGGAGATCAACACGTGACAAGATCAATACAGATCTATGTCAAAGGCCGTTTGAGACTTTTTACTGGATTTGACATTTGGCCGTCTCATTCAATGGAAGTCTTTGATCTTTTCAATTAAGTGACGGGTGTGACTATCCCAAAAAACATCTGCACTGGAAATACGCACCGGCAAGCTGCAGGCTCGTTTAACGTTTCCTTTTTAAATTACTTATACACTTTTTTAACAGGAATGGTTTGGAAAGGGAGGTGCACCGTTCATAGGTATCATAGTCAGCCCATACAATTACAGTAACACTTCCAACCAATCACAAATCAGATGCCTGACAGTCAGCGACGAGTGGGAGTCCGCTGGCCAGTACAGGTTACCTTACCAGTTTGATTATGAAGTATATGAAGACGAGGCCGATGAGGAAGATACTGTTGAGCAAGTGAGAAGCATAGCAGATGACTACAGAACATACCCCTTGTAAGTCAACAAACCAGTGGCTGTTTTGTTTTTCATTGTAAAAAGCCAAACAGTCGTGGCAGTTAGTAACAAAGACCACCCCGTGTCACCTCAGTTGGTAGGGCGCAAGACATCAGAGCGAGAGGCCAGGCCACCAACTGGGGCCTAAAAAATATCATGCTAGCTGTCTTCAAAGCCTTGTTTTAGTTCGGGCAATGGCGTAATTGGGCCGTGAACTTTATCCGTTCGCTTTGTCTTCTACAGACAATAATAAAGCATGAGGCACACACTACACTTTCCCCGTGGTATGGCCAGTACCTTATGCATGTGCACAGCCATATCACCCGGGCACTGGCAGCAATGCACAGCTGTTTCGTCCTTGTTATGACTTCGGGCCCCGGTACTAGCCATACCGTGGGGATGGTGTAGTGTGTGTCTCGTGCTTTATTATTGTTCGTCTTTTACACCTGGTCAGACTAAAATGATAGGGGACCAGAAAGAACCCACATTACTGTTCCGCAAGAGTAGGGGACTGGTGTTGAGGACTGGTCTGTCTGCATTCATTCACGGGTGGGTTGGGATTTCAAACGGACTGATGACGGCAGTTTTAGTTGTATACACATTTGAAGATATGCTTATGAAAAATGCAATGTAAAAGTTGAATTACGATTGCCATTACCAAAACTGCTCTCACATTTCGCCTCCTTTATGTTGTTTTTCCACAGTCGTGTTCAACTAAACAGACGATTTGGATCTTCTAGGGACTTTGATCTCTTGGACAAGCTTTTGGACTCACTAAGAACTCGAGTTACTCGTTCTGACGACGATAAGAGAGAATCTTTCTTGAACAAATTAAAGAACACTATCTCTGAAAACATCAAACCTCAACAGCTATTTCATCCGAGTGAACCATTCGAAGAGGTTTTTACCGCAAAGTAGCTGCGACATTACATAATAAACCCACTCATTTTGAGCCTTGAAATACCAATAACCGGCTAGCACTTCGGACTACCAATTGGATGCAAGGTCTTGGCTTCATCACTACGTGCAAAAATGTCACATTAATTCACATACTTTCGTGACATTGAACATCCAATCAGAATTCGAAAAGAGCGTTCAGAAAAGTAACTCAAGATCACGTGACCTTTAATTGGTTTCCGAGCAACCGGCGATCCTCTAATTCTCATTGGATGTTAATGTCACGAAAGTATGTGGATTAAAATTGAAAGTGGTGACACCTCTGCAAGTGGCACTGTTATCAGGCTGTGATTCGGAACCGGAATGTTCCATGTTCCGTGTTTTATCAACACGCATAAACGCGCTGTAATCTAAACAACCATATTTGTGTATAAGAAAACATCTCGTTTTCAGTATGTGTGTATTTAACTTGAGAGGTATTGACATTATTTATTAAAGTATGCAGACAGTTCTTAATTCATACATTTTTATGCCATAGAAAACTATTTATTGAAAATTTATTGAAGGTGATTAAGAAATTGATTAAATCAAGTGTATAAACAAATTGTGACAGTGTTTTTTCTTATTTGTCCGTTAATTAATCAGGAATTGACCCTAGTCCATCAATAACCTTTCACGTCATAGCCCTTTTAAAAAGGCGTTTTTAGAACTAAATCTGTAGCATGCATTAGCTCTCGCTGTTATCCAGCTCCAGATGGAATGGCTTGTAGGTAACTCTTTTTGCTTTCGGTTTGCAAAACGCGTGCAATGTACTATGTCCAGTTAGAGCAAACGTGCCATTTTAGCCGCCAATCAAGAAAATACCGAAATCAAACTTGACTTGGCTTACGCGTTTTCCCGCGCTAAGCACCAGTTGCATGGTTTCTCTTTGAGTTTTGATTGGTCCATTGTCTTTTGTTTTTGTCTGTGTAATCGGTCAGAACCATTCTAACCCAAAAATCTGCCTACAGATGTAATGTGAATCCCCTATAAAGCGTGATAAGGCCAGTGTAAGATCAGGACTCTGGTTCTTACTTGAATTCGTTCACTCCCCAACGTGGATCTAAGAGCCTCTAACTACAAAATCAGGGTAAAACCAAGAACCGGAACCTGGTTGCACCATTCAATGATTTTGTCTCGTTGCTTTTTTGAAAGCAGCTCTACATCCTCAGGCATATACATTTTTCGTAAACTCTAATGAAAGCGAAAATATTTTTTGAAATATTGAAAAATGAAGAGTACCATTGCAAAGCTCTACTCAGTAGCTTTCATTTGAATGGTCACACATCAGGATTTAATCCTTGGTCTCAAAAGTTAGAACCACCTTGTACAAAATAATAAACAACGTCGCAGGAAAGTACTTCTCAATAGCTTCATTGTAACGGCCACACTTTATGATTTCATCTACAGACTCGAATCAGGAGCAAGTAAACTGAATCCGGCAAGGCTTGACTCTGAGTGTGATGATTCTAAAAATGTTACTTTTGTTACTTTTTAAGTAACGGTTTAATATTAATGATTTAATACTTTGAAATTGCTTGACGAGAATTCTTTCAAATGTGGTAAGTTCAGTAAACCGAAAAGAGGTATTTACAAAATAAAATTAACGTAACAAAGCCGTAAACTTCTGAATTTTTTTGTTCATATTAATGTTTATTTATTTTAATATTTCTTCGTTTAAGGCTTACTTCCTCCTGGCAAAAAACAGTTTAACAGTTGTGTAAAATCTTGTTTCTGAAGAAAATATGTCCAGTACACTGCACTGTCTTCTTTCACGGTTGTATCCATACGACGGCCGGATATATAACTTCGTGTCCTAGAACCAGAGGTTTTTATTCTTCTGGACGACATCGAACGCTAAAACAGCGATCTCGAGTCGTGGTTCAATTTCATTTTAGAAGAAAGAAGATGACATCTATGTAACACATTTTCACGCACAAGAATTTGACAGCCAGGGTAAGCCGGAAAACGAACGTGGAAATTAACAACCTCTCGTCCCCAGGACTTTTTCTCTTTTCTAAATTTGGTAGTATGCTGATGGGCTTCCAGGAGACCAGAATTGAGAAAATAACTCGAGAAAATTTTTAAAAAAAATTATCGTCCTTCGACAAAATACAATTTTCTTAAAAAAAAAAAAGCGCAAAAGAAATAGAAATGGAGGGAGGAAAGAAGAGGAAAGGAGAGGAAATGGAGATCTGGGAACTAGTAATACGTGAGTTCTATTTTGGTGTCAGCGGTATATATAAGAAGCCCATGAAAATCGGTGACAGGATTTGGTGAAGATTGACGGTGAAGATCACTTGTGAATCAGACATCCAAAGGTCAGCAAAATGTCGGTCGGTAATTGCTGCCCTTCATCGCAGAAATGGCCGCAAAATGTTGGAATTATCGCGATGGAAGTGTACTTTCCCTACACTTGCGTAAGTCAAGAAAAACTGGAAGAGTTTGACGGCGTTAGCAAAGGAAAATACACCATTGGATTGGGACAACGTAACATGGGCTTTTGTGGTGATTGCGAAGACATCAACTCTTTGTCTCTTACGGTTGTCCACAAGCTGATGGAGCGAAACTCGATAAATCCTAACGATATTGGCAGGCTTGAAGTTGGAACGGAGACCTTGATCGACAAATCAAAATCCGTCAAAACTGTGTTGATGCAGTTGTTTGAGGAGAGTGGAAATACGAACATCGAAGGGATTGATACAACTAACGCTTGTTATGGTGGAACGCAAGCCCTGTTCAACTCTGTGTCTTGGATTGAAAGCAGTGCCTGGGATGGTGAGCAGTACATTTAGTTAATAGTAAAAATATTTTTGAGTTCAATTTTTTCCTGCTTTTGTCACTGAGAGCTTGGCTTTCCTTTATACAAAAAAGGCAAACTAAAAGTTCACGTGTGCGTGAGGGAATGTCTGCTAACTCTGCTTTCGTGTAAAATTTTACACAGCTGTACATTCCCAATTCCTTCCGATTGTTAATTGGCTAATTAAACTTGAAGTACTCAGTGATAAATCAATCGTTCGGTTGTCAGGGAAAGCGTTTACTGTACGAGGAAATCACGAACACCTGATATATTATTTTCTGATTATAAACTGATATTAGCTAAAAATATTATACAGACTATATCTTACATAATTTGTTTGGTATAATAGATGCGTGCGAAATGGATCGTAAAACCAGAGCTGTTCAATATCCACATCGCTATGTGGTCTGCACTAATGAATATCTTTTCTATAAACACCAATCAAATTTAATTCCATTGTAGACTCCATTGTGGTTTGAAAATTTGGATGATCAACTAAAGTTCCATTTCCATTTATTTATTTGCCACAGTGCACAGATAACAAAGTAAAGAAAAAAAATGGAATGGTTAAGAGTTGTGTAACAAAGCAATGAATTGTCAGTCTAAAGAAAATAATCAAGTTATTAAAAAAAAACAGTAGTGGCAAGAAAGACTTGAAGAGAAAATAGGAAGGTAATGAGCTTGGCTTCCTCCTCAAATGAGTTGATTAGCAACAGAAATTGTTTGTATGGTAATCCACTATCAAGTAATTTCAAAAAGCATGAATTTACTCACAATCTATTTCTGGGTCCAAAAGTTTTGTTTTTATAAAGTTCAGGTTTCCTGTTGAAAGCTGACAACTATTGTTTAATCACAGGTCGTCTGGCTATTGTGGTTGCTGCTGATATTGCTGTGTATGCTGCTGGGAGTGCCCGCAGCACAGGTGGGGCAGGAGCTGTGGCAATGCTAATAGGGCCAAATGCACCCCTTGTCATGGAACGAGGTGAGAACTTACACTTGTGTACCTAAATAAAACCCTTGGGTGAAAATATTCAGGTAGAAGATACGGTGGAATCCCATCTTATGACGACCTTATAACTAGTAATAGTTATTTATACAACAACTAGTAATAGTTGTTTATACAACAACATTTATGGCTTTATGTTGCCCAAACTAATCTCTCCTAAATTGTACCTTGTATAGCTGCCATCCTTAATCACCCTACTTTGAAAATCTGGCAGCAGCAGCACCATTCAGTTTTCAACTTGATTAGATAAAATTGAAGGTCACAGACATTGATTGGTCTCTCTCTGCTACAGTTCCCCTTGAACTGTACGTATGCTCAGTAGAGTTGTCTGTGGAAAATGCGTCTACGACTAGTCCCTTCATGTGTGCAGACCTTATGTCAAACAACTACTTTGTGTCATCATTTCGTAGGAATGAGATCAATACACATGCAGCATGCTTACGATTTCTACAAACCCAACATGTCATCGGAGTACCCAGTTGTGGATGGCAAACTGTCTTTGCACTGCTATTTTCATGCTCTTGATCAGTGTTATAAGAGGTACACAGAAAAAGGAAAGTTACTCCATCAAGAGATGCAGTTTACTCTGGATGACACAGATTATGCTATATTTCACACTCCTTTCTGTAAGATTGTACAGAAGTCATTAGCGCGGCTAATGTTTCATGATTTTTTGTGCAACACTGAAAGTGGTAGTTCTGAAGATGAGAAATATGCTGACCTTGAAGGATTTAGGTGAGTTCACACAGCATTATCTTATTGCCATATGTTTTGTTTACAGGAAAGATAAATTAGCATGGTCTTCCAATGCATTATTTGACCAGATAAAACTTTTTTCTTTCTGATAACTATTAATAGCATTTATAACATTCTCTATTAAATCAATTAGACTACTCTGAACTCTCAAGAGAAGCACATAATTGCTCAAAATGACAGTGGCTCGAGAGAAAGTGAGAGTGGTGTCAAGTTTCTTGTTTCTTTTATGAAACTGAACTGTGATACAAGTTATGAATTATCGATTAATGGACAGTCAATATCTCATTATATCTCTAGCTCACCCCTAACAGCGGGGGCAGCTGTAGTGTCAACTATTACTAGTGATAGGTAAGGTGAAGGTAGGGAGTCATAGATCATAGTCATAGGTCAAGGTAAGGAGTGTTACTTTAGGCCACAGAAGTGATAATCTGTACAAAGCAGCAGGTCTCAAGATTACTGAGTTAAAGATAGGCAATAGAAAATGACTAAAAATAGTTAGTAAATCCAAGTTTCCAAAATGTCTGAGGCGATTAGATGTTACCCAGTCTTGCTCATATTGATTCATCTAACTTTAAGTGAGCGACCCATTTTAGTGTGTGTATGAGAGAGAGAGCCGTGGAAAATGACATATTTCATTGGAAGTGAATTAATGACTGCAACATCGACTTGAGCCCATTCTACTCTCTAATGTATTTGCTTTGTTAATGATACAAAATTCCATTTTTGTTGCAAATTGTGAGAACTGTTGCAGCATAAGTTTGGCAAAGATTGCATTTCATAACAGCATTAAGTTAATCAGATTTTCCCCTGGAGAATGATAGTCCCTGGCTGTAAATTATGATTGATTTTGGTTGATTCTTACCTACTGTTAATAACATGTATGTGACTTTCATTTAGAAATGTCAAACTTGAAGAAACATTTCAAGATGAGGCAAAAGCTAAAGAAATAGAAAAGGCAACCATGAAGTGCAGCCAGATGATTTTTAATAAAAAGACATTGCCATCATTGTGCCTGGCCCAAGAGGTTGGCAATATGTACACTCCCTCATTGTATGGCTGTTTAGCTTCGCTTTTGTTCAGGTATTGTATGCAGTGAGCAAGGTCACACTGTTTTGAGTGATTCATGTCCATTTTACCTAATAATAGGATTATTGTAATTGTAATTTTTTGAAATACTTTATTTAACATGGAACTCCACATAGCAAAAAGCTACTTTACAGGAAGCCCACAATTCATAATGGCATACATATAGAATACTTCATGGAAAGTGTGTGCGTATGGTATTTGCGCACAAGTTGGTCAAGTATCGGAAATCGAATGAGTGAGCGCAGTAAACGAGTGAGATTTCTGGTATAAACTAACAAGTGCATAAATACTGTATGCATACACTTTCCATGGTGTATTATAAACAATTATTGGATGAGGTTTTTGCGATATCCGGAATAATCAAAGTCGAGGTAACTGTTAACTGTTGATTATTCCAGATATCGCAAAAACTGAATCTAATAATTGTTTTATTATACATTGTTTTACAGGTAAACAAAATAACGCAAACAATTTCAACATTTGTGTCCTTCTTGTCTTCCGACTTCTGAACGCTTTTTTCCTTAAGGTATTCGTGGAACAGTTCCTTCGCAATTTTTGTCAGCCTTCTTTTGTTTTCCGAGTCTTTTGTTTCAGCAATTTTTCAATTTCTTGCTCGGTTGAAGAAGCAAATTGACGAGCCATGAATATACTTCGCTTTCAGATGCCTCCCACATTGCTCTTGGAAATCATGCGTTGCACGCACAACCTACAGATTATTTACTAATCTGCTAGCAGATTAGTGAATAATCTGTAGGTTGCGCTGATTCCCAGAATTAACTGTAGGCTCTTAGCCAATGAAAAGACAGATAGTGACTATCTGCTAGCAGATTAGTGAATAATCTGTAGGTTGCGCTGATTCCCAGAATTAACTGTAGGCTCTTAGCCAATGAAAAGACAGATAGTGACTACAGTGTATAATAATGTTTATTATATACATACTGAGATTTAAATTCTTGATTGATGCCAAATTTATTGCACAGATTCAAGTCAAAAGCTCCTAAAAGATGTCAGTCATATAAATGTTTTGACTACATATTTTCTGCTCAATTTAATACTCACCACGGGGTAGTTGTTTTTCTTCAAATGCCTCTCAATACTTTAAACAAGAAATCTTAAGCTTGAGGGCTCATAAGTTTCCCCGTCTTTGTGTCTAAGACAGCGAATAAACTTCGCAAGATACTTGTTTGATTCTGCTGGCTGTTTAGTATGCACTTCGCGCTTGTCATTCTTTTCGTTTCTCAAAAATTCTTCTAACATTTTCACATCTTGCTTTGTCCTCTCTTTTGTGTTTTTGCTCTCAAGACATCATTTAAACCTGAACCAAAGTATCGGGCAACAAATCTTTTCTCGCTCGTGTTTTTAAGCTTCAAAGAAAGTTAACTTCAACACTTGTGAGAGACTCGAAAAGTGAAAGCTTGAATGAGAATCACCTTGTCACGGCTCACACGTCAAACAACATGATACGCGGCACCTGATTGGACATATTGTTTTCTTCGCACGTGAAAAAAGTGATACGTGCCATTTGATTGGCTTTCAGCTACTTAGACCAGCTTGTGAATGAAAATTTATTTTGTGCCTTTTCAGTGGGTAAATCTCAGTATGTATATAATAAATGCCATATCTCCAGCAATGCCCACTAACCCCACCCCTCCCTCCCCTGTTATTGGTATGATATGTTGTATTTGTTCATATTGTAATTCTGGGGATGGTACAGAGGAAGTCTACTTCTTAGTTTCTGTCCGTGATATACTTATCAGTTTTTACTCTGTGTTCTTTCTTTGTAGTGAGTCAGTTGAAGATCTGGCTGGTAAACGTGTAATGTTTTTCTCATATGGCTCAGGACTTGCCTCCGCCATGTTTTCATTTAAAGTTTCTGAGGACATCAGTGCAGGCTCTTCTCTGAACACTCTGGTGACATCACTGAAGGATATCCCAGCCCGCTTAGCATCCCGCCGACAAGTTGAACCTGAGGAATTTGTGAAGACTCTCAAGACACGAGAAAACACCCATGACAAGAATAATTACTCACCAACATTTTCTGAAGAAGATTTGTTTCCTGGGACATATTATCTGACAAATGTTGATGAAAAGTTTCGCCGGACTTATCAGAGAAAAGCTGACCAATCTGCCGTGGGCTGTATGGTTGGTTGAAGTGAAAATTCCACAGACACTGACAGGCTTACCATCCTTTGGAGAGGGTTTAGGATGGTAAGCCTGTGAACACACCATGGACATAATTGTTTGAATGGAGGAAGTGCACAAGCCTACCATCCCATTTTGCAGAAGTTAATGATAGTTTTAATTGATAGTAGCCTGTGAACATACTATCAGCATAATTGTTTGAACTGAGAAGACCAAGTGTAAATAAGCCCACACTGTGGATCTACAATGTAACAATTTGAACTGAAAAGTGTACAGGCTTACCATCATCTCTTTGAGTTGGTGATGGTACATATAGAAAGCTTGCGAACACACTATGGACAAAATAACAGTGTAGTTGGAAGAGAAAAGTTCACAGGCCGCCCAAGATTGAACATTGTGTAGTAAACAAGTCTACTTATGTTTTGCATGCATTTTGCGCAGGAATAGTAAGCTTGAATAGGATGCTCTATATACAGTGTACATGGCATTTATATACAGTGTACATGGGATCAGGAATTATTTCTGGATTCCTTAGGATCTGAGGAAACTGTCGGTGCTCTCTGAAGTCAGAATAGCACGTTTTCCACGTTAAAAATGACTTGTTCCAGAAGCTAACAACTTTGTAGTCTAATTAAAAAAACTAGCATAAAATGGTTTTATTCGACTCAAATTTGTAAATTGTTTAAACTGTTGGTTTCTTTCATTTTTCATGGCAAAAGTGTTAATAATCCGCTTTTTTGAAGTGGGCGCAGAAGACGTAATTTCCCGTCTGCTGTAAATGCATTCTAACTGTTCCGACACATGTCAGCAAGCTTGCGGGCGAGCGAATTTATGAGTCAGTGTTTGAATCTTCGTTCCGTTTTGGGCCAATAACGGTTATATAATAGTAATTGCAGGTCAATAGAAAGTCTGTTTTCTTCTTAAAAAAACTGTAGTTGAAGGTTAAAAGTTTTGAAACTGTCATCTCAATCTACTCATATATAAAGTTTACGTATAATTATGGCAAATAATCGTATACACAGATTGCTGTTTATTCAACTATTACATTGCGCAAATTGACATTGTTTTATTAATTAAACCCGTTTTTGTTTTATTCAAAAGATTAACGAAATAAAATTATACGTTTTATTATCTTTCAAGTGTGGTAATACTTAGATGTAGCCTCCGTAACAAAGAAATGGTGCCTTTAACATGAATGATAAACCACATCAAAATGAACATCAGTTCAAAAGTCTCTGTCTAGCATTGAAAATCGTCCATTTGCCACGGTTTGGAGAACACGGCTCCCCTTACTGATTCCTGGCAGCAAAGTATGGTGAATGAAGGCACAACGCAGTACTATTCGATTGGTTACTGGTTACTGGGAAAGGACTACTGTGGAGGCCTGCTTGCAAATCTGATGCGCCAAGACCAAAAGAAAAGGAAAGAGTGTTGTACAGCTGGCGCTTATCTCCGGCGTTCCCGGCCAGCGTAGTTCCTAGTCTCCTGCCTATTCCACCGCTTTGACCCATTTCGAGTCACGTTGCCTTAGGTCTCCGAAAAAATTGACCGTGAAGGCCTGGGGAAAAGCCTTACAGGAACTAGACAAACTCCTAGCCTTTATTATATTTTAAAAGGCCTTTATGGAAGAGAAGAGTGTCCATCGTTGGGTTACTCTTATCATTTTGTGAAGTTTCTTCAGCAAATCGCTTAATCAGTTTATGCATTTGGTGCGCGGAAGATGGTTATGCTGGACCTGCCGCCGATCACTCACTGAAAGTTTTATGAAGAACGTCAACATGTGAAGGTGAATTTTCGTTCTGGACGTGAACGTCGTCCCCATAAAACCAGCTCCTGGATAGTTCAGTCACATAAGAGAAACTGAACGAGTTGAACAGTCGCGAGTTGCTTTAAAAGAACGCGAATTTACATTTTTAGCGACGTTTTCCTTAGAGTTGCCGCCCTGGTCGCGTAGGGTGTCTGCCTGACTTTACTGCAAGCAGAGGTCTCTCGAGTCGAGAGAAAAATGAGAGGAGGGAGTGCTAGCAGAGGTCTCTCTCCTTCCTCTCATTTTTATCTCACCGTGAGAGACCTCTGCTAGCCGGAAACTGCCTGATCTCCACGTGCGAAATTTGGTGCTTTACATTTACATTTAACCAGAAAACTAGAAAAACCTGTACACTTTTATTTAAACTTTGCTCACGTTTATCACTTTTCAAAATACACAATGTACATTACATATATGCGAAAAATTACGTGTTGCTGAGAGCAAAAGAAGGTTGATTCCACATCATTCAACTCATTCGACCAAAAGCGTTTAACATGTTGAATTCAACAACGTTGAACGTCGTTGAATAAAAATGTTGAACCCATATGGTTGATCACAAATAGTGAGGCGTTGGTAAATACTGTAGACTCTACTGAAAACTACTAATCAAAGAATGTACGACAATTTTCCTAATCCAAAGAGCATTTTGCGAAAATCTTTTTAGTAAATTCACGGTTATGTTTTTGCATTTGTGTCGACTTTGCAACTGAAATAGGCCCGTCCACATACGGGGCGCGTTTTTGCTACTCGAAAATAGCTACCACACAAGAGTAACGAGTGACGTAGGAAAAAGGTTTGCTAGCAGTGAAGGTTGATACTTCCAGGCATTTATACATCACTGTCTACTCCCTATCCCGTGAATTAACATAAATGCAAACACAAAACAAAGCCAAACAACTTTTTTTATAAAATTTTGAATTCTTCCTTGTTTCAAGGATTTTTCTCCGGAATCTCCTCTTTCCTCAATGTATTGGGCAGTTCTTTTCGAAGGTGCCAAAGACTGAATTTTGCGCCGTTGATTTTTACCAAGCCCGTCACCATTTCAAGCTCTTCACAGATCGCATTTCGACGCTGAGCCGCTTTCCGACTCTGAAGAAAGCCAATCAACATTGTGCTTCCATCTTTTTCTGGCCAGTTTTCGTCGTGGAGATCATGAACAATGGACACGCCTGGCTCAACAGGTGCAGTCATTATCCAAGGTTCATCAACGTTCACCATTCTCAAAGCTTGGCTGCAAATGTCCCTGACCCACAAGTCAAGTTCTCCGTCGATCTCCATGATGGCTCTTGTTTCTTTTCCTGATTGCGACTCTTCTCTGGTGACCTGAACAATCATGTTTGACGGAATACATCCGGGTGGAAGACAAACTCCCACTAAATTCTGTGATCGTGCTGGGGAAAATTCAAACTCACATTCTTCAGCCTTCAAACTGCAGATAGCAGTTGGTGATACCTGGCGCCGTGATTTCATTCGTCGATACACTTGTTTGGGCGAGAGCTTGAAGTGGTTCCTCTGTGGAGGAGACAGCGCAGCATTCGGACCAAAAGGCTCATCAAGGCCATCAAACCACTGGCATCGTTTGTACAGCTCCTCTCTGGACGTTGGATCGTGGCGGAGTCCGGGTTGGGGTGTTGAACCTTCTGTTTTGTCGTCCACTTCTACACAACACTCCGGCTCCTGATTTATCGCTCCTTGCGACAAATCGTGTTTTACATCCTTGTTCTCCCAGTATGTTTCATCATCGCCATCCAAAAATGTAAGGTTATGCTGAATTCGGTGATTTGGTGAGTGGTCGTTTTCTTGCTCGTCACATTGCAAAAGTAAGTTGGATTTCCAATTTTCCTTGCTTGCCATGATTAGTGATATGGGAAGCGAGTGAAAAGGAATAAGTAGTTTGCAAAAGAACAACACCAACAAGAAGAACAAATCCAGAAACAAAAGCAAACCCTAATGAAATCATAATCCATTTAATTAGTTTTTCATAATCCATTTCATTATTTTCGCCATAATGACTGGTCAAAACGAGTCTCCTAATTCAAAATTCTTCAGTTTGTAGACGCTTCCGGTTATAATTTTTGATACGCTCATTCACTACGGCAAGCAAAAATGAGTTCAATTTGAAATATGTATGCCTTACGCCCCGCAGACGGGTAAAAATAGCTGATAAAAATAACTGATAGTAAAAATGCCTCATTTGAAATTTTGGGCTATCAAGAAATAAAATCTTTAATTAATTGCTCTTAATTGGTGAGCTAATTATTTAATTAAGACTTGGAAATCAAACAATCGCATAGAAGCCAAACACTATTCATGCGATGCATCTATTCAACTGACACTAGAAGACTTTGCTTTTAGTTCAGAATGTTGGACATCAACAGTAAACAACCGTCAGTCTCATAACTGACGGTTTCGCATCTTGATACGTTCATTTTCATAACTACAGTAAGCAAATCTGGGTTCAGTTTGAAATAAGTGATGGGATATACCTTATTTCAAATTTTGCCCCCCCCCCCCCCCCAAAAAAAAGCAGCTGATCAATTGCGTTTAATTATTTACCCCGTAATTGCTATTAATTATTGAATTATTTTATTCATTATAAACCCAATTCAATTACACAGATGATCAACAAAGAAAACACTAAAATCTAAAGACTAAGAGTAGATAAAGGAAATAATAAACAATATCTGCATAATTAGGCTAGTTTTGCAATTAATTACTATTAATTTTTCAATTAAGACTTGCAAATCGGACAATCCCATAGAGGCAAAACACTATTTGTGCGGTCGTTTCATTCGACGTCGGACATGTCACCGGAAATGATTTCACCGTGAAGTGTTGCAAAAGAGCCGTACAGAACTCGGCGTTTATAGAAGAGATGCTTACCAGGCCTGCCACTGATCTCGTGTCCACTGATCTCATGTCATATAACATGAAGCTATTGGCCAAAGGTTTCATGGAGATCGTTAACATTCGAAGGTCAATGTTCCTTTTTTTCTGAACTTAAACGTCGTCACTGTCTGTAAGTCAAACTGAACGAGTTGAAGAGTCGGAAGTTATTTTAAAGGGACGTGCATTTACATTTTTAGCGTCGTTTTCCTTAGAGTTGCTTTCTGGTCGCGTAGGGTGCCTATGTTTATTGATAGTCTGCTTGACCTTCACTTATATAATTTAGTGCTGGAACCAGAAAAACGTATAACTGTTGAGTGGAAATGTTGGACCCGTTTGAACCCAGGCCTCCCGGCCTAACACTGAGGTATTGGTAAATATTGTAGACTCTGATGAGTCTAAAGTCTAAAATAAAATATTGCCTGGGAAGTTTAAAGTTAATTTTGAGGACTCTGTTCTATGCGTCTGCTAAACAAAGAATCTACGAACTTTTTCTTATTCAGCTGAAAAAGGCATTTTGCGAAACACCTTTTTACATTTGTTTCGATTGTAGTAAATAATCCACAAGTAATCAGGGTTACTTGGAACTTCACCGCATTTATCCATCTCTGTCCCCCCCCCCTTACCCCGTGAATTATGTACACGGTTATAATTATAAATATGATTATAGTATCGACATAATCATTAACTTAACCGAGGAAAGTCGACTTTGTTTAACAAGAGTGACACTTAACCGTGCCACGTCTGATAAGCCTGTTTTCCCTTGGATTCTGGATCGGAATGGTATTTAGAAATATTGGGTTTTGTAGAGAAAGGAAAACCGGAGAAAAACCCTTAAAACAAGGCTCTTCACAGATCGCTCTTCGACGTTGAGATGTTTTTCGACTCTAAAAAAAGCCATCAAGATTGCCATTTTCTGGTGGACAAATTTCTTCTTGGAGATCACGAACAATGGTGGCGCCAGCCTCATCAGGTGCAGTCATTGTCTCAGGTTCATCAGCGTTCTCCTTTGTTAAAGCCTGATCGCAAATGTCCTCGAGCCACAAGTCACGTTCTTCTTTAACCTCAATCATGGCCGTTGCTTGTTTTCCTGGTTGCGACTCTTCTCTTGTGACCTGAAAAATCATGCATGTTAGATGGAATGCATCCGGGTGGAAGAAAAACTTCGACTTGAAATTAAGTGGCCTTGCACGATGCAGCTTGTGAGTGTGGTGGAGGAAATTCAATCTCACATGCTTCAGCCTTCAAACTGCAGATATCGGTTGGTGATACCTGGCTCCGTGATTTCATTCGTCGATACACTTGTTTGGGCGAGAGCTTGAAGTGGTTCCTCTGTGGAGGAGACAGCGCAACATTTGTTCTAACAGGCTCATCAAAGCCGTCAAACCACTGGCATCGTTTGTACAGCTCCTCTCTGGACGTTGGATGCTGGCGGAGTCCCGGCTGGAGTTGTGAACCTTCTGTTTTCTTATCCACTACTTTATATACACAGTACTCCAGCTCGTCAGGTTCTTGCGACAAATTGTTCTCCCAGCGAGTTTCAGGATCGCAATCCAAAAATGTGAGGCTATGCGGAACTTGGTGGTTTGGTGAATAGGTGTTTTCTTTCTCATCGCATTGCAAAGGTAGCTTGGTTCTATAACTATTCTTGCTTGCCATGACTATCCATGTAAGAGACACCGGGAAGCGAGTAAAAATGAGCTAGTAGTTTGCAAAAGAATATTGGTGCAAAATCAACATCAACAACAACAACAACAAAAAACACCTTCATTTTTTTAATGTAATTCTTTTAATAATTTTCGCCATAATTACTCGTCGAAAGGAGGCTCGTAATTCACCATTCTTCAACTAAAAATGCGGGCAACATAGGATGTCATTGAAGTGATCGGTTTGTAAACGCTTTCAGTTCTCCAGTTATATTTTTTTCATACGCTCATTTTTCCTAAGTACAGCAAGGAATAACTGATAGAAAATACCTCATTTAAAATTTTGGGCTAACAAGCACTAAAACCTTTAATTAGTTAATTAAGACTTGCAACTTAGATAAGCCCATGGGAGCATAATAATAATAATAATTATATTTATTAATTTGTGCGATTGACTCATCCAACTGACGCTAGGATAACTTGCTTTTAGTTCGACATGTAGAATATCACCAGCACATAAACATCCGTTTTATAACTCGTGTATTTCTGCCCTCACACAGTGTTTGTCTTATCTCTGCGACAAACCGATTTTGAATGGAGGGGGGATTTGCAACTGAAATGTAATTATTAAAGCGATTCGCCTCACCTCTGCAACATCGATCTCGTACCCAGATCTTTCGCGGCCATTTCAGTTACATGAAGTAAGATTAGGGTTGCGTTTTGATGAGAACAGGTTTAAGGTGGGACGTAATCGAGTCCTAGAAATCCATACATGTGACAACAAACTAATTGATAGAAACTATTGGGGTCAACAAAATTGAAACGACGTTTAAATGTACAAGTTGCTATCAAAGCACAAAAAGTTAAAGGCAAGGAGGTGGCAAATCTTTTGTTGGTTGTGCCCTGAATTATAGAGGTTAGCTTTAACTAATGAAAGGCAAGTTAAGTGAGATGTTGTTAACTATGAACTAATGGAGAGTAATTAAAGATTAACACAGTCAATTATAGATATTAACTCTAATTGATAACAGGTAAAACTTTTTTAGTCCCATTTGCTTCCTGTGCTAAGGAAAGTGCAGCAATAAAAAATGCCTCTAAGTCTCTTTGAAAATTTTGGGACCGTTTTCTTACGGAGATAAAACTTCGAAAAAATAAAAACTTTCGTGCATTTTTCAGCCCTTTCCGCTCAATCTTAACCTAACCCTAATCCTAAGCAAGAAACGAAGATAGTAAATCAGCCATGTGAAGGCTCGTGAATAAGCTACTAATTGCTCGTAAGATTCTCTACGAGTAATCATTTTAAATACACTACAGTGAAACTACCTGCAGTACACAAGCGCACAACAGGGAATACCCAACTAGATTATTTTATAGCTATTCAAGCAGCACAGTTTCCTGACTCAGTAGAACAGTCATGAATATGGATGATATTGTTTCTGGATCTTGTTTCATTGTATGAGTTCGCATTGAGTTACATCAGGATCTAAACATTTCATTTGAAAAAAAAGCTCTTGATTCCACCTTGACTTCCGTGCAATTCAAGAATTCCGTGTGTTGAAATAAATTTTAAGATTCTGAGAAGGCAACTCAATACGAAGTTATGACACATCTCAGTATATCCCTCCAAGTATAATCCAAGTATAGAGGCACTTCTGTACTCTCAGATGTTTTATTGATGTAATTATGTTTCATTAATGGCCAGTCCCAAAACAAATATCCTCTGTTACAAATATGTTTCCACCCCTAGATGCTTGGCTACTTCATTATTTCAGACGTTAAGTTCAGGGACATTTAGTTTATCCCAAATTTGAAGGCCCAAAAGTCATCGGTTTTGCAAGTGTCATTGCAGCAGATCTTATAAAAAGGGAGGAAAACGCCTATGAATATTGAAACAGCAGAAATTCCGTAAAAAGCAAAGTTCAAAATCCTTCACAAAACTTGAAAAAGGACCCTTTCAAACTCATTAACAAATTTCTGGTCTTTCAACATTCATGCATTAATAACTCCGTGAAAAGGGGGATTTGCAGGACATTTGGACCTGCGTTAGAAAGAGGTTGAATACGTAAAAATTTTGTGCAAGTGTCAAAGCTAGGGCTCTTCTGGAAACGGAGAAAATCGCCTACGAATATTGAAACAGAATAAATGGTTAATGAGAAAAGATGAGCCATTCCTACAAAAAATCGAAGATGTCCCGCACCATTTTCTATTGTTTCATATTGATGCGTTAATACCTCCATGAATAAAGGGATTTTTAGGTCTCTTATACGTGCGTTTTAATGCATTTGAGTGTGTGAAAATGAGCAAAAGTGAGCCATTCTTTCAAAAATAGAAGATGTCCCCTACCATTTTCTATTTAACAATTAGATTATGAGCTCGAGATTTCTATCATGGAATAGATAGCGAGTAGGGTAGTCAATCAGATTGCAGCATTTATGATAGAACGCTAGTAGATTTATACTAATGTTTGATATTCTTGCGCTAATAACTCCATGAGGAGGGGGATTTGCCAGCCGCTTATTCGTACTTTTTAATGCGTTTGAGTGTGTGAGTATTTTGTCCAAGTGTCAAAGCTAGAGGTCTTACAGAAACGGGGAAAATCGCCATTCTTTAAAAATTGAAGATGTCCCCCACCAAATTCTGTTGTTTCATATTGATGCACTAATAACTCCGTCAAGAGGGAGATTTATGTGAATTAGAAAGCGTGTGAGTGTGCGAATATTTTGTGCAAGCGTCAAAGCGAGAGCTTTTATAGAAACGGATAAAGTCGCCTGTGAATATTGAAACAATAGAATTTGGTTAATGAGCAAAAGTCAGTTATTCTTCCAAAAATCGAAGATGTCCTCCCCAAATTTTTATTATTATATATTCATACGCAAATAACTCCCTGAAGAGGGGGGTTTGCCGGCCTCTTGTACGTGCGTTAGAAAGCGTTTGAGTGTGTGAATATTTTGTGCAAGCATCAAAGCCAGAGGTTTTATAGAAACGGAGAAAATCGCCTGTGACTATGGAAACAACAGAAATTGGATAACGAGTAAAAGTGAGCCATTTTTCCAAAAATCGAACATGTCCGCCACCAATTTCTATTTAACAATTACATTATGAGCTAGAGATTTCTATCACGTGATAGTTGATGAGGCTGAAGGCCGAATCAACTATCACGCATAGAAATCGAGAGCGAATAATCTAATTGTTTTAGTATAAATCTACTAGACGTTCAAAACTTAACAGCAGACACTACGTGTTTTTATTGAAAAATGATATAAATAGGGCACACCGCGCGCGGAAAACACTCTACTCACTATCTACAACAGAATAGATAGTGAGTAGCGTAGCCAATCGGAGAACAGCATTAGTGATAGAACGCTAGTAGATTTATACTAATGCTTCATATTCATGGGCTAATAACTCTCTAAAGAGGGGGATTTGCCGGCCGCGTGTACTTGCGTTTGAAAGCGTGTGAGTGTGTGAAGATTTTATGCAAGCGTCAAAGCCAGAGCTCTTATAGAAACGGAGGAAATCGCCTATGAATATTGAAACAAAAGAAATTGGTTAATCCATTTTTCCAAAATATGGAAGACGTCTCCCCAATTTCTATTGTTTCATATTCATGCACTAATAACTCCTCAAAGGATATGCTGGCTACTTACACATGCGTTAGAGCGCGTGTGAGTGAATATTGAAACAAAAGAAATTGGTTAAAGAGCAATAGTGGGCCATTCATCCAAAAATCAAAGGTGCCCTCCACCAGCTTCTATTATCTCATATTAATACCCTAATAACTCCGTGAAGAGGGGGATTTGCCAGCCCCTTGATGTGCGTTTAAATGTGTGAGTATTTTGTGCAAGTGTCAAAGCTAGAGGTTTTATAGAAACGGAAAAAATTGCCTATCAATATTAAAACAATAGAATTTGGTTAATGAGCAAAAGAGAGCCATTCCTCCAAAAATTGAAGATGTGCCCTACCATTTTCTATTATTTCATACTAATGTGCTAATAACTCCCTGAAGAAGGAGATTTCCGAGCCACTTGTACGTGCATTAAAAAGCGTGTGAGTGTGTGAATATTTTGTGCAAGCATCAAAGCTAGAGCTTTTATAGAAACGGAGAAAGTCGCCTATGAATATTGAAACAATAGAATTTGGTTAATGAAGAAAAGTTAGCCATTCCTTCATAAATCAAAGATGTCCCCCACCAATTTCTACTGTTTCATATTTATGCGCTAATAACTCCCTGAAGAAGGGGAATTGCCGGCCACCTATATGTGCGTTAGAAAGCATGTGCGTGTGTGAATATTTTGTGCAAGTGTCAAAGCCAGAGGTTTTACAGAAACGGAAAAGATCGCCTATGAATATTGAAACAATGGAAATTGGTTAATGAGCAAAAGTGGGCCATTCCTCCCAAAATCGAAGATGTCCCCCACCAATTTCTACTGTTTCATATTTATGCGCTAATAGCTCCCTGAAGAAGGGGAATTGCCGGCCGCCTATATGTGCATAAGAAAGCATGTGAGTGTGTAAATATTTTGTGCACGTGTGAAAGCCAGAGGTTTTACAGAAACGGAGAAAATCGCCTCTGAATATTGAAACAATGGAAATTGGTTAATGAGCAAAAGTGGGCCAAGTTGTGCAAGTGTCAAAGCCAGAGGTTTTACAGAAACGGAAAAGGTCGCCTATGAATATTGAAACAATGGAAATTGGTTAATGAGCAAAAGTGGGCCATTCCTCCCAAAATCGAAGATGTCCCCCACCAATTTCTACTGTTTCATATTTAGGCGCTAATAGCTCCCTGAAGAAGGGGAATTGCCGGCCGCCTATATGTGCATAAGAAAGCAAGTGTGAAAGCCAGAGGTTTTATAGAAACGGAGAAAATCGCCTCTGAATATTGAAACAATGGAAATTGGTTAATGAGCAAAAGTGGGCCATTCCTCCAAAAATCGAAGATGTTCCCCACCAATTTCTACTGTTTCATATTTATGCGCTAATAACTCCCTGAAGAAGGGGAATTGCCGGCCACCTATATGTGGGTTAGAAAGCATGTGAGTGTGTGAATATTTTGTGCAAGTGTCAAAGCCAGAGGTTTTACAGAAACGGAAAAGATCGCCTATGAATATTGAAACAATGGAAATTGGTTAATGAGCAAAAGTGGGCCATTCCTCCCAAAATCGAAGATGTCCCCCACCAATTTCTATTGTTTCATATTTATGCGCTAATAACTCCCTGAAGAAGGGGAATTGCCGGCCGCCTATCTGTGCATTAGAAAGCATGTAAGTGTGTGAATATTTTGTGCAAGTGTCAAAGCCAGAGGTTTTATAGAAACGGAGAAAATCGCTTTTGAATGTTAAAACAATGGAAATTGGTTAATGAGCAAAAGTGGGCCATTCCTCCAAAAATCGAAGATGTCCCTCACCAATTTCTACTGTTTCATATTTATGCACTAATAACTCCCTGAAGAAAGGGAATTGCCGGCCGCCTATATGTGCATTAGAAAGCATGTGAGTGTGTGAATATTTTGTGCAAGTGTCAAAGCCAGAGGTTTTATAGAAACGGAGAAAATTGCTTGAATATTGAAAATGCCAATGAATTAACCAATGAAATTAACCAATGAAAATTGGTTAATGAGCAAAAGTGGGCTATTCCTCCCAAAATCGAAGATGTCCCAGACCAATTTCTACTGTTTCATATTTATGCGCTAATAGCTCCCTGAAGAAGGGGAATTGCTGGCCGCCTATATGTGCATTAGAAAGCATGTGAGTGTGTGAATATTTTGTGCAAGTGTGAAAGCCAGAGGTTTTATATAAACGAAGAAAATCGCCTATGAATATTGAAACAATGGAAATTGGTTAATGAGCAAAAGTGGGCTATTCCTCCAAAAATCGAAGATGTCCCCCACCAATTTCCATTGTTTCATATTTATGCGCTAATAACACCCTGAAGAAGGGGAATTGCCGGCCGCCTATATGTGCATTAGATAGAATGTGAGTGTGTGAATATTTGTGCAAGTTTCAAAGCCACAGGTTTTATAGAAGCAGAGAAAATCGCCTATGAATTTTGAAACAATAGAAATTCGTTAATAAGTAAAAGTGGGCCATTCCTCCAAAAATCGAAGATGTCCCTCACCAATTTCTGTTGTTTCATATTTATGCGCTAATAACTCCCTGAAGAAGGGGAATTGCCAGCCGCCTATATGTGCATTAGAAAGCATGTTAGTGTGTGAGTATTTTGTGAATGTGTCAAAGCCAGAGGTTTTATAGAAACGGAGAAAATCGCCTTTGAATATTGAAACAATGGAAATTGGTTAATGAGCAAAAGTGGGCCATTCCTCCAAAACTCGAAGATGTCCCCCACCAATTTCTATTGTTTCATATTTATGCGCTAATAACTCCCTGAAGAAGGGGAATTGCCGGCCGCCTATATGTGGGTTAGAACGCATGTGATTGTGTGAATATTTTGTGGAAGTGTCAAAGCCAGAGGTTTTATAGAAACGCAGAAAATCGCCTATGAATATTGAAACAATGGAAATTGGTTAATGGGCAAAAGTGGGCCATTAATCCAAAAATCGAAGATGTCCCCCACCAATTTCTATTGTTTCATATTTATGTGCTAATAACTCCCTGAAGAAGGGGAAATGCCGGCCGCCTATATGTGCATTAGAGAGCATGTGAGTATGTGAATATTTTGTGCAAGTGTCAAAGCCAGAGGTTTTCTAGAAACGGAGAAAATCGCCTATGAATATTGAAACAATGGAAATTGGTTAATGAGCAAAGGTGGGCCATTTCTTCCAAAATCGAAGATGTGCCCCACTAATTTCTACTGTTTCATATTTATGCGCTGATAGCTCCCTGAAGAAGGGGAATTGGCAGCCGCCTATATGTGCATTAGAAAGCATGTGAGTGTGTGAATATTTTGTGCAAGTGTGAAAGCCAGAGGTTTTATAGAAACGGAGAAAATCGCCTTTGAATATTGAAACAATGGAAATTGGTTAATGAGCAAAAATGGGCCATTCCTCCAAAAATCGAAGATGTCCCCCACCAATTTCTATTGTTTCATATTTATGCGCTAATAACTCCCTGAAGAAAGGGAATTGGCGGCTGCCTATATGTGGGTTAGAACGCATGTGAGTGTGTGAATATTTTGTGCAAGTGTCAAAGCCAGAGGTTTTATAGAAACGCAGAAAATCGCCTTTGAATATTGAAACAATGGAAATTGGTTAATGAGCAAAAGTGGGCCATTCCTCCAAAAATCGAAGATGCCCCTCACCAATTTCTATTGTTTCATATTTATGCGCTAATAACTCCCTGAAGAAGGGGAATTGCCGGCCGCCTATCTGTGCATTAGAAAGCATGTGAGTGTGTAAATATTTTGTGCACGTGTGAAAGCCAGAGGTTTTACAGAAACGGAGAAAATCGCCTCTGAATATTGAAACAATGGAAATTGGTTAATGAGCAAAAGTGGGCCAAGTTGTGCAAGTGTCAAAGCCAGAGGTTTTACAGAAACGGAAAAGGTCGCCTATGAATATTGAAACAATGGAAATTGGTTAATGAGCAAAAGTGGGCCATTCCTCCCAAAATCGAAGATGTCCCCCACCAATTTCTACTGTTTCATATTTAGGCGCTAATAGCTCCCTGAAGAAGGGGAATTGCCGGCCGCCTATATGTGCATAAGAAGCAAGTGTGAAAGCCAGAGGTTTTATAGAAACGGAGAAAATCGCCTCTGAATATTGAAACAATGGAAATTGGTTAATGAGCAAAAGTGGGCCATTCCTCCAAAAATCGAAGATGTTCCCCACCAATTTCTACTGTTTCATATTTATGCGCTAATAACTCCCTGAAGAAGGGGAATTGCCGGCCACCTATATGTGTGTTAGAAAGCATGTGAGTGTGTGAATATTTTGTGCAAGTGTCAAAGCCAAAGGTTTTACAGAAACGGAAAAGATCGCCTATGAATATTGAAACAATGGAAATTGGTTAATGAGCAAAAGTGGGCCATTCCTCCCAAAATCGAAGATGTCCCCCACCAATTTCTATTGTTTCATATTTATGCGCTAATAACTCCCTGAAGAAGGGGAATTGCCGGCCGCCTATCTGTGCATTAGAAAGCATGTAAGTGTGTGAATATTTTGTGCAAGTGTCAAAGCCAGAGGTTTTATAGAAACGGAGAAAATCGCTTATGAATATTGAAACAATGGAAATTGGTTAATGAGCAAAAGTGGGCCATTCCTCCCAAAATCGAAGATGTCCCCCACCAATTTCTACTGTTTCATATTTAGGCGCTAATAGCTCCCTGAAGAAGGGGAATTGCCGGCCGCCTATATGTGCATAAGAAAGCAAGTGTGAAAGCCAGAGGTTTTATAGAAACGGAGAAAATCGCCTCTGAATATTGAAACAATGGAAATTGGTTAATGAGCAAAAGTGGGCCATTCCTCCAAAAATCGAAGATGTTCCCCACCAATTTCTACTGTTTCATATTTATGCGCTAATAACTCCCTGAAGAAGGGGAATTGCCGGCCACCTATATGTGTGTTAGAAAGCATGTGAGTGTGTGAATATTTTGTGCAAGTGTCAAAGCCAAAGGTTTTACAGAAACGGAAAAGATCGCCTATGAATATTGAAACAATGGAAATTGGTTAATGAGCAAAAGTGGGCCATTCCTCCCAAAATCGAAGATGTCCCCCACCAATTTCTATTGTTTCATATTTATGCGCTAATAACTCCCTGAAGAAGGGGAATTGCCGGCCGCCTATCTGTGCATTAGAAAGCATGTAAGTGTGTGAATATTTTGTGCAAGTGTCAAAGCCAGAGGTTTTATAGAAACGGAGAAAATCGCTTATGAATATTGAAACAATGGAAATTGGTTAATGAGCAAAAGTGGGCCATTCCTCCCAAAATCGAAGATGTCCCCCACCAATTTCTACTGTTTCATATTTAGGCGCTAATAGCTCCCTGAAGAAGGGGAATTGCCGGCCGCCTATATGTGCATAAGAAAGCAAGTGTGAAAGCCAGAGGTTTTATAGAAACGGAGAAAATCGCCTCTGAATATTGAAACAATGGAAATTGGTTAATGAGCAAAAGTGGGCCATTCCTCCAAAAATCGAAGATGTTCCCCACCAATTTCTACTGTTTCATATTTATGCGCTAATAACTCCCTGAAGAAGGGGAATTGCCGGCCACCTATATGTGTGTTAGAAGGCATGTGAGTGTGTGAATATTTTGTGCAAGTGTCAAAGCCAAAGGTTTTACAGAAACGGAAAAGATCGCCTATGAATATTGAAACAATGGAAATTGGTTAATGAGCAAAAGTGGGCCATTCCTCCCAAAATCGAAGATGTCCCCCACCAATTTCTATTGTTTCATATTTATGCGCTAATAACTCCCAGAAGAAGGGGAATTGCCGGCCGCCTATCTGTGCATTAGAAAGCATGTAAGTGTGTGAATATTTTGTGCAAGTGTCAAAGCCAGAGGTTTTATAGAAACGGAGAAAATCGCTTATGAATGTTAAAACAATGGAAATTGGTTAATGAGCAAAAGTGGGCCATTCCTCCAAAAATCGAAGATGTCCCTCCCCAATTTCTACTGTTTCATATTTATGCACTAATAGCTCCCTGAAGAAAGGGAATTGCCGGCCGCCTATATGTGCATTAGAAAGCATGTGAGTGTGTGAATATTTTGTGCAAGTGTCAAAGCCAGAGGTTTTATAGAAACGGAGAAAATTGCTTGAATATTGAAAATGCCAATGAATTAACCAATGAAAATTGGTTAATGAGCAAAAGTGGGCTATTCCTCCCAAAATCGAAGATGTCCCAGACCAATTTCTACTGTTTCATATTTATGCGCTAATAGCTCCCTGAAGAAGGGGAATTGCTGGCCGCCTATATGTGCATTAGAAAGCATGTGAGTGTGTGAATATTTTGTGCAAGTGTGAAAGCCAGAGGTTTTATACAAACGAAGAAAATCGCCTATGAATATTGAAACAATGGAAATTGGTTAATGAGCAAAAGTGGGCTATTCCTCCAAAAATCGAAGATGTCCCCCACCAATTTCCATTGTTTCATATTTATGCGCTAATAACACCCTGAAGAAGGGGAATTGCCGGCCGCCTATATGTGCATTAGATAGAATGTGAGTGTGTGAATATTTGTGCAAGTTTCAAAGCCACAGGTTTTATAGAAGCAGAGAAAATCGCCTATGAATTTTGAAACAATAGAAATTCGTTAATAAGTAAAAGTGGGCCA
Organism: Siderastrea siderea; assembly: GCA_964030785.1. Lineage (NCBI taxonomy): Eukaryota > Metazoa > Cnidaria > Anthozoa > Scleractinia > Rhizangiidae > Siderastrea > Siderastrea siderea. The sequence continues at coordinate 35,828,625 of OZ034976.1, read as the reverse complement.
TTCCTCCAAAAATCGAAGATGTCCCTCACCAATTTCTGTTGTTTCATATTTATGCGCTAATAACTCCCTGAAGAAGGGGAATTGCCAGCCGCCTATATGTGCATTAGAAAGCATGTTAGTGTGTGAGTATTTTGTGAATGTGTCAAAGCCAGAGGTTTTATAGAAACGGAGAAAATCGCCTTTGAATATTGAAACAATGGAAATTGGTTAATGAGCAAAAGTGGGCCATTCCTCCAAAACTCGAAGATGTCCCCCACCAATTTCTATTGTTTCATATTTATGCGCTAATAACTCCCTGAAGAAGGGGAATTGCCGGCCGCCTATATGTGGGTTAGAACGCATGTGATTGTGTGAATATTTTGTGGAAGTGTCAAAGCCAGAGGTTTTATAGAAACGCAGAAAATCGCCTATGAATATTGAAACAATGGAAATTGGTTAATGGGCAAAAGTGGGCCATTAATCCAAAAATCGAAGATGTCCCCCACCAATTTCTATTGTTTCATATTTATGTGCTAATAACTCCCTGAAGAAGGGGAAATGCCGGCCGCCTATATGTGCATTAGAGAGCATGTGAGTATGTGAATATTTTGTGCAAGTGTCAAAGCCAGAGGTTTTCTAGAAACGGAGAAAATCGCCTATGAATATTGAAACAATGGAAATTGGTTAATGAGCAAAGGTGGGCCATTTCTTCCAAAATCGAAGATGTGCCCCACTAATTTCTACTGTTTCATATTTATGCGCTGATAGCTCCCTGAAGAAGGGGAATTGGCAGCCGCCTATATGTGCATTAGAAAGCATGTGAGTGTGTGAATATTTTGTGCAAGTGTGAAAGCCAGAGGTTTTATAGAAACGGAGAAAATCGCCTTTGAATATTGAAACAATGGAAATTGGTTAATGAGCAAAAATGGGCCATTCCTCCAAAAATCGAAGATGTCCCCCACCAATTTCTATTGTTTCATATTTATGCGCTAATAACTCCCTGAAGAAAGGGAATTGGCGGCTGCCTATATGTGGGTTAGAACGCATGTGAGTGTGTGAATATTTTGTGCAAGTGTCAAAGCCAGAGGTTTTATAGAAACGCAGAAAATCGCCTTTGAATATTGAAACAATGGAAATTGGTTAATGAACAAAAGTGGGCCATTCCTCCAAAAATCGAAGATGCCCCTCACCAATTTCTATTGTTTCATATTTATGCGCTAATAACTCCCTGAAGAAGGGGAATTGCCGGCCACCTATATGTGCATTAGAAAGCATATGAGTGTGTGAATATTTTGTGCAAGTGTGAAAGCCAGAGGTTTTATAGAAACGGAGAAAATCGCCTTTGAATATTGAAACAATGGAAATTGGTTAATGAGCAAACATGGGCCATTCCTCTAAAAATCGAAGATGTCCCCCACCAATTTCTATTGTTTCATATTTATGCGCTAATAACTCCCTGAAGAAAGGGAATTGGCGGCTGCCTATATGTGGGTTAGAACGCATGTGGGTGTGTGAATATTTTGTGTAAGTGTCAAAGCCAGAGGTTTTATAGAAACGCAGAAAATCGCCTATGAATATTGAAACAATAGAAATTGTGTAATGAGCAAAAGTGAGCCATTCCTTCAAAAATCAAAGATGTCCTCCACCAATTTCTACTGTTTCATATTAATGCCCTAATAACTTCGTGAAGAGGGGGATTTGCCAGCCGCTGGTACTTGTGTTAGAAGGCGTATGTGTGTGCGAATATTTTGTGCAAGTGTCAAAGCTAGAGCTCTTATAGAAACGGAGAAAATCGCCTATGAATATTGAAACAATACAAATTGGTTAATGAGCAAAAGTGGGCTATTCCTCCCAAAATCGAAGATGACCCCCACCAATTTCTACTGTTTCATATTTATGCGCTAATAACTCCCTGAAGAAGGGGAATTGCCGGCCGCCTATATGTGCATTAGACAGCATGTGAGTGTGTGAATATTTTGTGCAAGTGTCAAAGCCAGAGGTTTTACAGAAACGGAGAAAATCGCCTATGAATATTGAAGCAATAGAAATTGTGTTATGAGCAAAAGTGAGCCATTCCTTCAAAAATCAAAGATGTCCTCCACCAATTTCTACTGTTTCATATTAATGCCCTAATAACTCCGTGAAGAGGGGGATTTGCCAGCCGCTGGTACTTGTGTTAGAAGGCGTATGTGTGTGCGAATATTTTGTGCAAGTGTCAAAGCTAGAGCTCTTATAGAAACGGAGAAAATCGCCTATGAATATTGAAACAATAGAAATTGGTTAATGAGCAAAAGTGGGCCATTTCTCCAAAAATCGAAGATGTCTCCCACCATTTTCTGTTGTTTCATATTTATGCGCTAATAACTCCTTCAAGAAGGGATGTTCCGGCTGCTTATACATACGTCATGTAAAGCGTGTGAGTGTATGAATATTTTGTGCAAGTGTCAAAGCTAGAGCTTTTATAGAAACAACAATAGAATTTGCTGAGCAAAAGCGAGCCATTCCTCCTAAAATCGAAGATGTCCCTATTCATACGCAAATAACTCCCTGAGGAGGGGGATTTGCGAGGGGGACGTGCGTTTGTATTCATGCACTATCAACTTCCTTAAGAGGGAGATTTCCGACCGCTTATGAGCGCGTTGGAAAGCGTGTGAGTGTGTGAGCATTTTGTGTGTGTCAGAGCTAGAGCTCCTATAGGAACGGAGAAAATCGCCTATGAACATTGAAACAATAGAAGTTGGTTACTAAGCAAAAGTCAGTTATTCTTCCAAAAATCGAAGATGTTCCCCACAAATTTTTATTATTATATATTCATACGCAAATAACTCCCTGAAGAGGGGGAATTGCCCGCCGCTTGAACGTGCGTTTGAAAGCGTTTGAGTGTGTGAATATTTTGTGCAAGCGTCAAAGCTAGAGCTTTTATAGAAACGGAGAAAATGACCCATGACCATTGAAACAATAGAAATTGGATAACGAGCAAAAGTGAGCCATTTTTCCAAAAATCGAAGATGTCCCCCAGCAGTTTCTATTGTTTCATATTAATGCCCTAATAACTCCGTGAAGAGGGGGATTTGCAGGGCAGACGGAGAGGGAAAAAGTGCGGATAAGGGTAGAAAAGGTCGAAGGGAGCGAACAAAAAAACAAACAGTGGGGAGGGAAAAAAAACAAAAGAAAACAAAAGAGAGAAAAAAGTCAAAAGGATCCATTTGCGATCTTGTACATTGAGCAAAGTAATTAGCAAAAAAATATGCTATTGAGGTCAAAACGTGCACATGGAGAAACGACGTATGATAGGGAGGAACAAATTCGATTGACAGTTTAACGTATGAACAGTGAAAAAGCTATAAATTCAATTATCTAGAACAATAACTGATATGTCCGGATATCCGCAACAGCGAGAGACAGAAAAATGAAAGTAATAAGTAATAACAGTAATAAAGAACTAAAACAACGTTTAATGGGAGATGTGTAGTATAATTTAGGTAGCTAAATACAACACGTTTGCAGCATAAGCTAGCCGATTGTAACACAGTAGCTACCTTATAATCACGTTATCTCAAATATAATGATTCAAATTTTATAAACCATTATGCGGTTTGTATTTACTGTTAATTACACATTTGATATTGCACTGAATGAAATGATTTAAAGGAACAGTATCCCAGAAACATATGGAATGTGCCTATGTTTTATTGGCAATGCCAGCAAATATACAGCTAAACGGCCTACAAAGATTCCACGGAGCAAACATGTAGTTTGGAGATAAAGTGCTGGACCCGGTTGTTCAAAGCAGGGATAAGCTAACCAAGGATTAGCGTCAATTTCAAATTCCATTTTATAGCCAAACGATACGGATTCCTGTATATATATTTTTTGCGCTACATCTTGAATTTGGTTGCTTTCAAACGGTCACTTGGAATTTGCTGTGAAAACTCTCTTTAAGAGAAACAGGGACCTTGGTTGAATTTTAATCCCAGGTTAGCATTAACTAGCTTTCGAAAAATCGGACCCAGGATTTTAAGTGTGGAAGTGGATTTCAGTGGATTTCAGTTTAAGAAAACAAGCCGGGTTATCTTCCTTTAAAAATCCGTCGCTGACTTGAAATTTGTTTACTAGAAAGCGTCAATTGCAGATCTAATGTCCAGTTAATTTATGTGAATAGCTGATTTAATTACCACAAACCGTTAACTACAGATCGGATCTTTAACTAATTACGGATAATTTATGTCTATTGTTGTCTTCAATTACAGAAGTGTTGTTTCACTAGTCAACTATTGGCTTTAGACCAATAAAATTATCACTAAAAGCCGATAAATACGGATGATATCTCCAACTAATTAACTGTGGGTAATTAACATCATTACAACTAATTGCAGGGCAAAACATTTCAATCATAACTGTGGATAACCTTATTGCAAACCTTTTTAGCTATCATGCTAATACCCATCATGTATTTAAATCATTTCTGTATTTTTGACTTGTAGGTTACTGGACATAGCAATAGTTATCTGCTAATAAATCCTGCTCCTACTCATTTCTGTTAATTTGACGCCGTTAATTAATTTACTGTTTTACGACCACACGGTTGCCGCCGAAGATCAATATTAATTAACGATCAAGCCGACTCGAGTTTAGAACAATATGAATAGCATGCAACAATTCCAAATTTCAGTGGATTTTTAATGTCAGTCGTAAATTGCTGAATAGGTCACCAGGTATAGCTGTAATTGTTCACTTTTAAGGTACGGGCCTTTATGAGGTAAACGATCACTAGAAAGCGACCAACGAAGATCATCCTTCCACCCGCTAAGAAGAACAGTTTTCCGATGAGACAGGGAGCTTAACATATTCAAGAACGATTAGGATTTCGAAATAATGTATTGATTTACTGCAGAAATACCAAGGAGTCCTTGCTTTCGCAGCTAGTTCACACAGTACAGTAAAGCGTTGCAATCAACACCATGATGAGTAGGAGGGCGAACCGCAGAGTTTCCTTCACACAGTGTACGGGTGATGATTCCAATGCCGTCGATGATCACCAGGAAGCAAAGAATGGCCGCGACGTTCCTGTTTTCGGTGAAATTGAATCAGAAAACATCAGCACTCATGGCGGAATCGGAGTGTTCAAACGACTGCGCAAGAGGTTTTCGTCAATATCCAGGGGATCACCAACAGGCACCTCCTCTGTGAGAGTTGTTAACCTGGCTCCCGTGGAAGAGAGGAGAAATGGCATCATAATAGTACCAAAGAAAAGAATGCTTCGCTATCAATGCGTCCCTCTGCCTCCAGGGAGCATTCCATCAGAGGTTATGCTGATAGCAGCGAACCAAAACCAGCCAATAGTCCCCATTGCTTCCCAGGATGTGGCAGAATATGAAGAACAACAAAGGCCAGCAGAAATCAAGGGAACCATGAGGGTCAAAGAGGAAAATCAGCGTCAAACAGAAACACTCAGTGAGAATACGCCCCGTAGGCGGTACAACGGGTTACCTGACATTTTGTATAATAACTGGGTAGATCCAAACTTTTGATGTGTTCTGTGCATGTAAAGTAGGATAGAAGCAGGGTGAAAGAAGTCACTTGGGGTCCGAGGGGAGGGTACTCCCGTTTTAAAGTGACAGGGACCACAGGTTTTTAAAGGTGGGGAAGGGGTTGGAGAGGGTTTGAAATTCACGAAATTTTGCCCCGTAGTTTCTGGGGTGTTCATGAAAAATAACTTTGTGAATACACAACAATTACGCAGAATCATGCAAATTTATGTAGATGTCATACAAAGCCTCCTCCTTTTTTCGGTGCCGCTTTTTTTGTTCTCTCTCTCTCTTCCAGACGTCTGCTAAGCAGGACTGAGGCAAGCATGTGTAGAATTATTTGATGAATTTAAATGCACGATTATCGAACTTGTTATTTTTTCTGAAGGTGAGGTATATTAAAAAATACAAAATAGTAAACTTTTTAATATTGGTAATACCAACAGCAACTAAAATATTTTGAAAAAAAGGAAAAAGGTCCGGCAACAATTTTAATGGAATCTGCATCTGTCGTCCTATTTTCCTCAGTGGAGTGAAAATGAACAAATTTTGCAAAATAACGGTAAAAACGAGTAGGCTCGCTTGCTTTTCGCTAAAATTAGGAGAAGAAAGAGACTGCTCGCAGTCTACATCGTAAAAGAATAAAACGTAATCCAATGAGGTAGTTACCTTTACACTCAATATTTTGTCATCGACTCAGATAATTTTAAAAGGTGTGCTTTGCTTTCATATGCTACAACAAAGTGAGAACCGTCTGTACACCGTAGTCTTCTTGTAGGCGTGGTTTGTGTAATCTGTCCTGGTTTTAACCTTGATTAAGCCAGGTCTTGTCACAATCTGAGTTCCCTTAACTTGCTTTTTGCGGATGTTCTCCGGGTAAAAGGAATTCTGGATAAGTAACAGAAAAAAAAACAGTATTCTAAATAGTTGTCATTAATAGAGGTTATTCAGCGGAAACTCATGTAATACCTCATAAGAATATTATTTGTTACGGCAAATGTGAGCCTTTGGCAAAACCAAAATTTTAAATAAAACTCATAATTGTAACACGGGAAAAAATTATGTAAGGATTAAAACCGTACTAGTATTTCTGTTTTTATCGTGAAAAAATTGTGCGTTTTACCTTTCCTATGCTACCTCTTTCAATTACTTAACTGGAATAAACTAAGGCAACAACGTAAAATCGACCTATCTTTTTTTAATGTACAAAACGCTTAATAATGAAGTTCCTGAATACTTGAGGTCAAAATTTATCAACCGAATGGACATGACGAACTATAACTTAAGAAATACAGAAAACAAATTAAACTGGCAGTACCCCTTCCACGTACCGAATATTTCAAAAGGAGCTTCAGTTTTAGTGGAGCTGTACTGTGGAACAGCTTGCCGGGGCATCTAATACAGGCATCGTCACTGACAAGTTTTAAGTCTCAAACCCGTTGCCACATCTTCCAGAGTAAGTTGATTTCTCACACGGCGTCCTTGTAAAGCAGGATGTTTTATGTTTATTTATATTTATGATGTATATTTATAACTTTAGTTGTACCAAGTTTAGCTTCTATTTATTCCCTTTTCTCTATTGTAATGCATTAATATATCATTAGGTAATTGTAATCAATATAGCTGTAGTTTTTATACCTGAAGGACTTACCGTGCTTAAGGTTACCCCGGACCTTCGCGGGTGTCTTCCCGTGACCTCCGGGAAAAAATTCGTATGCGCACCATTTTAAAGGAAAGCATGGCAAACTATATATCGTTGGAAAGCTTAATAAATGTAGATTTCGGAAAAAAATATGAATTGCAGTTTTTTTTAATTCCACGAAAGAAAATTGCAAAAATGACCTCGAAAATGACCATGCGTTATTCCGGCAAACTAATGAATTAATAAGGTACCAAAATTTGGCAGATTTCTGTGAAATTAAACCTGAACATTTCTTAGATGTTGTGAAACAAAAGTGTGTCGGGGATTTTTGAATTTTTTAATATTTCTCCCGTGGCGATCTTCAATGCAATGCCCATTGCGCATTCTTTGCAGCTCGAACTTGACAGATTAATTAAAAAATAACCAGTCAGAATATCGAAAAAAGGTGACACACTTTTGATGATTGATCCTTTGTGATTAACACTGTGTAGTTATGTTGCCAATGCGCTTGGATTTGATACCCTATTAATTCAATTGAATGACACATGGTCATTTTCGTGGTTGTTTGCGATTTTCTTTTGCGGAATTGAAGAAACCGGCAATTTATATCTTTTTTTCGAAATTTACATCTATTAAACTTTCCAACGGTATATAGTTTGCCGTGTTTTCCTTTAAAATGATGTGCATACGAATTTTTTTCCCCGTGGACACCCACGAAGGTCCGGAGTAACCTTAAATAAAGTTGTGTTATCTTATCTTATCTAACTCTGAGGTCCAAATTATACACCGTTTATTTATTAGTGCAGGTTGCATTGCTTATTGATGCTCTCTGTTTACTATGGAGCTAAGATTTTATCCCCCAAATAAGTGTCATGGAGCTCGTATACGTGATTAAAAGAAGAAATTGATCCCCTGTGACCTTGTACCGTTACACATTTATTTCTTAAATAAAATCTCCAGTCAGTGGTTATGTACATTGTATTTTACTTTCACTTTCTAATATAAGAAGAAGGGAAAAGGGGGGGGGGGGGAGAGGGGAGGGGGAAGAGGGGAGGGGAGGGGAGGGGAGGGGAGGGAGGGTCTAAACCCCTTTCCACTTCCCGAGCTTTTTTACTTCCTTAGAGCTTCCGCCAATGTGGACTTGTATTCTGAGGAAGTAATTCTGAAGTGTCATCACTGTTGGCCTGTACTAAGACGTGGCACAGTTAGAAAACCTATTAAATTTCAGTGTATCTTGTGCAAATGAAAGGTATTTTCCACGTCTAAAATTGAACACTTTTAAAATATGGTACAGTTTAGGCGAACGTCCTGACTTAAATAACACATGCATGCAGTCTGAGGAGGATATTTTCATTACTTACGTTTGGGGTTTTCCGGGCAGTTTTTTCCTATTTCTTTGAATGCTCTCGCCTCCCCTGCACAATGGAAAGTAAATTTCATGTTAATTGTTGAACTTCCAACTGAGTGTCATAAATAGTTCGCGTTTTTTTTTAAAACAATAAGCTCTGTTATTGCTTTAAAACGCTCCCCACCTTCTAAACAAATAAAAGTAAAACTAACACCAAGAATCACAATTCTCAGTTTCTTTCGATTCCTTTCAAGATGTCAATATAACTACGTATTGCCTTCTGAAATACTTCCCGGGTGACCACTCAAAAGAGGAAGTGACGAGTATGTTTCCTGCCTGTAGCGCAATTCTTTAAGCCCAACTGTGTCATTGTTTTGACAAATATCGGTAAATCGCACTGTATAAGGCACCGCTCTAAAGGACGGTCCATCTTTACTGATGGCAGACACCAAAAACATACCTTTTACGTTCACGTCGGCAACACGTGACTCTATCTGCCCGCCAACATCATTCTCTGCTAAGCAGCGGTACTTCCCTCCATCGGCATACGTCACATTGGATAAAATCAGGAATGGACCGGGTAGAAATTCCTTTTTGGAATCATCGAGTTTTACCCAGGTGATGTTAGGGGGATACGGGTTGCTTGCTTCCACGACACACGTCAAAATAACCGCTGCTCCTTCGATTATGACTTCATCTTGAGGATATTTTAGGTTTAGCGATGGGGGATCTAAATAAAACGAAAAGACTGATATTCCAACTTCGTACCTTGATCAGCGAATAGTCGCTAGGCGAGACTGAAGAAATCGCTGCCCGTAGAGCCCAAGGGTCTGAGTACGAGATTGTTGCAATTCCAGTAACTTGCAGAAGAAGCTCGCCAAGGAAAGGTTGCATTAACATCAGTATATCTAAGAGCTAAGAGCCGGATTTTTATACTGAAACTTTGCTCTACTGCTTTCGTTTCCCGAACTTTCTCCGCAAGGAAAAAACTTTCCAAAAGTTTATTTTTAAATTCTGTTTACGCTGTTTACTGTACCTTTGTACCACGTGATGTTCGGTTCAGGATTGGCAGCTGTCACTCTACATTGAAGAGTGAGGTTCTCTCCTTCAACAATTGTGTGGTTACGAGAATATATGACATTTAGTGAAGGTGGATCTGAAAATATTTGAAGTTGAAGTATACGCTGAAACAATTCCTGATGATACAAGATTTTCACAAACGTTTTCCCTACAGGAGCTAAATTTATTAGCGTCTTTATTAGCGGTGGTTTCCAGTCACATTATACCAACTTTTAAAATAGTGCGCTGAGGACTGCTTGCTGTTACTATACATTATTGAGTAAGATTTGTACCTCCACTAACAGTGTGGTTACGAGGATATCTGACATCCAGAGAAAATAAGCCAGTAAAAAGGGAGCATTTTCATACGGCGTTTTTGCCGTATAATCACAACATTCAAGAGTCTCCCCTTTTTCAGTTGTGCCTGTCTTTATTGTTCTTCATCGATGTTCGTGGTATTCTGAAAAAATATATACGCCAGGAGCTTTAAAAAAGGCTTACTATGTAGCATAAAAGATTTGTCTGTGCATCGTGGCTCGAAATGATGGTTTCTTAATAGCCTGTCACAAGATTTAGCCACGATAGTAGCCATGTTTCGACCGCTTACTGTTGGTCCTCATCAGACGATAGTGTGGACTAGTTGTGCATCACTCTTGTATGTGTCTATCTATAACGTTTTTAAAAGAAAAAATACGTCAGAAAATAACGAAAAGAATGATTGCTTCATGATGGTTTAAACATGGAATATCTTTAATCATGCGTTCTATTCGAATATCAGATATATCAAGAAAATAAACAAAAAAGTACGCAGTCTATGACTGGTTGATTTCTCCGAGTCTGATTTTCAAATTGATCAATTGCTCTGCTGAAAAATTGAAATGCTAGTTTCAGATGTTTATTCGGAGTAAGATTTGCTGTCGAAAAGTAATGAAAAATAACGTGCTTCTGTTTGTTTGAAAATGGAGAGATAGACAGAGATATAGATAGCTTTGTTAAGTAAAGTCATTACAGCCCCCGGGCCGGCTGAATTGCGAGATTTTATGTTCTTAGAACTAGCATATAAGAACATCAAATTTCAGCCGATAGCCCCTCGAAATAAGCATTCTTTAGTTGTAATAAACAGTAGTTTGGACATCTAACTCTATAAAAGAAAATTTGAGATGTTTTGTTCTCCCAAACCTTCAATGTGCCACCACAACTTTAAACAAACAGGCAAAGCGTCTTTTCATTTCTTTTAAAAAAACTTACACAACAGATCAACGGTAGTAATTCTTGATATATTACCGGTTGTCGAATGCCGTTCTCAGCTAAACAAAAGTGGTTTCCAGCATCAAATCTTGAGATACTTATAAATGTCAAGTTGACTCCCTAAGACAAGGCTATGTTGTTTGCAGTAACTCTGTACCACGTGATGTTCGGTTCAGGATTGGCAGCTGTCACTCTACATTGAAGAGTAAGGTTCTCTCCTTCAACAGTCGTGTTGTCGCAGGGATGGTTAGCGTCCAAAGGTGGCGGATCTGCGAAATCAAAAGGGATTGTTGTCAATGAATTAAAGTCAATCCTTCAAACGAAAAAATTGTGAAAGTTTTCCAATTTATCAGAACGAGGGTTTGGAAAAAAACTGTTGCAAAATGGAACGACATTCTCCAGTTCTGTGTCAAACGAATAAAATATCTCTCAATGTTTCGCAAACTGCCCTCCAGAATCCTGCACCTGCGTCGTTCAGTGACCAAAACTACTTAAAAGTACTCCTTTGCCAAAAAGGAATGAAAAATGCTGGACGTCTCCATTAACTACCAAAACTTCCAAAGTTTTCAGCTTTAATGCACCCCGTGAGACAAGCTTATTTCAGATTGAGCTTTATACTTACATAGCACTTTCGTAGTAGAAGTTCGCGATGTTGCTGATTGACCAATGCCGTTCTCCGCAACGCAATAATATCGTCCTGCATCAGATCGTAAAATACTTGTAAGTGTGAAATTTTCTACCCTGGCTAGAGCTGTGCTGTTTTCGGAAGCAGTATACCACGTGATGTTTGGGCGAGGATTGGCAGCTGTCAATTTACACTGAAGAGTAACATTTCTGCCTTCCACAATGGTGTGATCACGTGGGTAACTGATGTTCAGAGAGGGCTCATCTGGAAAAAAGAAGTGGTTGAAAGATCTTTTAGTGCTCAAGCTGCATACCTAAAAGGCTTCCTTCACGTAACAGCCAGCCGGTGGACCTCTTTCAGACGTTTAACGCGGAATTCCTAATTGTTATTTATGCTATAATTTGTTTATGTTCCGTTGTCCGAACGAAAGAACAGAAAAAAAACCCTCTACATGAGCCTCTGGCTCGGTTATGCGGGGCAACCCTATCCCACGCATTGCCGTCAATAAGTGGATTGTTGTTGTTGCTGTACAAACAACCTTCACAAGTTCCTCCTTTGACAGGAATAATAGCGGGTATATTTAGAACAATATATTTTAAGTGCCGGTGCTATCATAAATTAAACCTTTTAAGAGATACATCGGTTGATATTTTCGCTTTTTTCGTCTATTTTCTTTTTATTCCTTTTTCCTTTGTGTTTAAGCTTCTGTTTTTTGCAGCTTTTCATCCGAAACTTAAACGTGGTGTACTGAAGATTCGAGTGCTTCAGTCACGGGACGCATTGGCTGATGGTTGCCCCTTGGAAATTTGATGTTCTTAAAACTATCACATAAGCTAATATTTGTTTAAGAACATGAATTTTCCGTGGGCGACCATCAGTCGATATTCCCTCAACAGAAACACTCTTGTTTAAATAGATATCGACGGTTCAACCAATCAGATTTGCGCATTCGCAATAGAGCACTTTAAATGTTAATTACTTACATTGTACATTAATTTTTGTGACTCCTGACGTCACAGCTTTACCAATCCCATTCCCAGCAACACAGTAGTATTTTTCAGCATCAGATCTTGAAATATTTACAAATGTCAAGTTGGCTCCGTAAGACAGTGCTGTGCTGTTCGTTGTCACTCTGTACCACGTGATGTTCGGTTCTGGATTGGCAGCTGTCACTCTACATTGAAGAGTGAGGTTACCATCTTCAACAATTGTATGGTTACGAGGATACGTGGCATCCAGTGATGGGCGGTCTAAATGGTAATTTGTAAGATTTGTAAGATTTCCACTAACGATACACACGGATCGGATGAAATCTTTTGTCCATCTGACAAAATAAACACTGAGTTCTTTAGACAAAATGGATAACGGTATTTCCTTAGAAATTCTAGTAGTATGAACTTTTAAGCTTTTTCTAGGGGCCTGAATTGGAAATTCTGTCGACAGAGCCCTTTCATGCGTTTATGTACTCATGATCGTTGTAATAAAAAAATGAAAATCCATCATTAGTTACTATCGACAACACAACTTTACCCTTCACCAGTAATACACACTATCTAGAAAAATATCTCATGATATACTCACTCACTCACTCACTCACTCACTCACTCACTCACTCACTCACTCACTCACTCACTCACTCACTGATTAACTTACACTGCACATCCACTGTACTGATCCCGGAAATCACGGCTTCACCGATCCTGTTTTGAGCAACACAGTAGTATTTCCCTGCAGCGATTCTTAAGATATTCATGAAAGTCAAGTGGACCCCATACGACAGTGCTGTTTTGTTTGCTGTCGCTTTGTACCACGTGATGTTCTGTTCAGGAATGGAAGCTGTCACTCTACATTGAAGAGTGAGGTTACCGCTTCCAGCAATTGTGTGGTTCCGCCGGAGGAAACATGGTATCCAGTGATGGATCGGAGGATCTAAAGGTAAACAGTACGCACTTAGCTATTTTGCGGGTTGCTATTTGTTTTATACAGGAGCATATCGCGATAGGGGTGATAGGCTTCTGTCTTATTTAAACAATAGGGTCTTTCTGTCGAAGGCACTATCGTGTGATAGGTTGCCGGAGGAAATTTGGTGTTCACAACAAATATTAGCCTGAGAACGGAGTTATAAACGTTGTTGTTGTCGTTAGTAGTATAAAGGAGCGAAACGAAGGACATAATATTGTGTGGGGTTCCCTACAACTGCACCTCTTCAACTGAAGGGGAAATCACGACAGATCTCAGCTGCCAAGTTGTTTAAGGGAAAGAGACTGAACTCAATAAACGTTTTTGTGGGGAGTACGTTTCTCACATCGATTCCAGTTGGATTGAAAGATTTTTTTCGCTAAGACCTGTTATAAAAGAGCTACGTCGAGGGCGCGTTATACTTTACCAAGTATAGGGCACATGATTAATGTTCCCTCAATATAGGCTGCACAAGGCGTAAACGGAGAAGAAGATGTCAAAAATACAAGAAAAAAGAGGCGAAGGAGAACGCGAAGGACATGACTACGCTAAATAACAAGGCTAGGTGGTACTTACACTGGACATCAACGGTACAAATTCTTGACTCTGCAACATCACCGATCCCATTGTCGACCACACAGTAGTATTTTCCTGCATGAGATCAAGGGATTCTTGTGAATGTCAGATTATCTTCGTGTGATATCGTCAGTGTGCTGTTGGTGGAAACACCGTACCACGTGATGTTTGGCTTAGGATTGGCACCTGTCACTTTACACTGCAGGGTGATATTGGGGCCTTCGACAACCGTGTGACTACAGGGATGACTAGTATTTAGGGACGGTGGATCTGTAGAAAGAGAATGACCTTGTATCTAGTAAATTTTATTTATTTACTTACTTATTTATTGGCATGAAAGATTCCATATATGTTCTAAATGATCCCCTTAATAGAAAGTGTATCTAAAACCAGCTTTTATTGTTAGATTCAAGACCGGTTTTACGTCCGAGACAAATGAAAAAATCTATCGTTCACGCCCGGAAAATGGAAGCATAAATTTGGACGGGAAACGTTTCTTTCACCAAATTGATAATGGACGAACCTTTTCGTCGTGAGACGGGTTTTGACTGTTAAGAGGGTAGATAACGAAACTCTATTATACAGTCGATGAAAGTAACGTACTTTTGTTGTCTGATCCTCTCTTTTCAGTTGAAGTTTTTCGCAGGTTGATCTCATTCATGTCTGGTACCTAGTCAAACCAAACTGTCCACGGTTTTCGTATTCATACAGTAAGGGGCTAAACCTGAGATTTGAAGCTTTCAGTCAGACTAGCGTGGACTGAGGCCATGCCTGAGCCTATACTTTTGTCATAAAAAATTTAGAAATCTAACTTTTTTTTATCATTTTACATAACGCAAAATAACTACAGATTTCTACTAAACAGCAAAAGGTTGTTCATCAGGGTCATATATTGTCATGTGACCTTTCTAAGATATTTTTCGCTATTTTTTCTTGGAGGAAAATAGGAACACTTTTTTCTTATTCTTTGTTCGCATTTTCTTAAAGGTTTTCCAGGATATTGTGGCCGACACAAGCTATGTGACCTAACCGGTAGATGTTCTGCATGCCAAAAAGGCGGCGTATTAGTCTGTTGAAGATTAATTTTGTTATGGTCAAAGCCTCAGAAGATAGAAAATCCCTTAGTTTTGGGAGAAATTTGTTGGGAACCATGCCTTAATTGACTTGAGGAGCAGTGTTGTATCCGGTGTTTTCAGATCTTCTTTAAAGATCTCTTGGAGCCCCAAGCCCAAACTTTGGGGATAATTCCATACTTACACAAAACATCAACATAAACAGTTGGCGACTTGACAGAATCTACTCCGTTGCTGAGTATGCAGTGATATTCTCCAGAGTCAAATCTTGTGGCGTTCATAGTGAAGTTTACAGATATCAGTAATGGACTGCCCCCTTCGCTCTTCTTTATCCAAGTAACGTTCACTTTGTCTTTATTTCCCAGTGGAACACGCTGAAGAGTAACAAGGTTTCCTTCTATAACTGTTTTGTTTCGAAGAAAACTGGTGTCGAGGGCGGGAAATTCTGAAAGCAAAAGAAAGTTACAGCAGATAAACTGCCTTGACGTTTTCGCTAAAAGCCCCTTCAATGTGGTACCGAAATCTCGTTTGGTAGGCGTGGCTTTAAAACCTTGATAATTAACACATTTACATTTTCACTACTTGTTAAATTAACCTACCCTATCTATACCTTATAACGCACTACAATAGCTACAGTTGAGTATAGTAAAAACCAAGAGAGGATGGTGTAAGAGAGTGAATCCCCGTGCCCCATGATAATTATTTGAAGTTTATTATTAGTTCGCACCCATGCTGCCAAAGTTATTTTTATCTGTTGTTTCCATGTCAACAATCTTAAATAACATGACGTCATTCCAACTGACCAATGAGGTGTCATCCTTAAAATAACCACGCAGTATGACACAGAACCAAAAATAGATTTCAAATAATTTTCATCGGAAGAGGCCCATGCATGGGGGATTCGCTTCCCGATTCTCTCCTGTTAAAACTGAACCCAGCTAGGGTTAATCATCAATTGCAAGTTTTTAGCGGGGATATGCCAACCGCTTGTTGAAATACTGACCCCATATTTAGATCAAAATAAGTGATTTTCATACGTGAACCATATAAAATTTTCCCTTTTCAGGCCCTATATTTCATACTTTTCGTCTATACATGGCGTATATAAACGCTTTCTTTCTATATTAAAGTTTTGTTTTTGCCTTCTGAAACCCACCTCGCAACAATAAGACAATCTTTTCTAAGCTTTATTTTCCGATAAAGCATGGTTCTATAGCCAATCAACTTCTTCTATAGCCAAATTAGCTTCCTTTCTATATTATAAATGATGTATGCCTCTTATTTCATAATTTATTATTAGAGCAGTTTTTCGTACCTCTCAGGCGGCCGTAGACCTCTACCCTCATACAAGGCCAGGTACTCCACGTCAAAGGATAGATACGAATGAATCTGGTGACGAAACTTGAGCTATTACTCAGTTCATTCCTTATCACAGAGTTGCAATCAGCATTCCCGGGGAAAATCTGCAGATAATGAAAATTATGCTTTACTAAGTCAGCACTCTGTGAACCTGACTAGAGATATCACATGAGCAGTCGTTATGATTCTTCAGGGATAGAATCAGGAATGGAGCGATCCGAATAGCGATGAGCAGCTTGCAGCAAGGATTGCAGATTCTTCGCGCCCTCTACTTTCCTTGAAGAAAAATAACGACTGCTTGCAGTCTAAATAAATAAAAATCTGCTTATTGCCCTTATCAGTTCTGTGAAAAAAAGAGAAAGAAACAAAATCTTCATTGACGACATCCCTGGGTTGTTATAGCTGTTCAAAATGCACACCCACACCGTGAGTCGAGACCTTGTGTGACCTCTTTTTTCGCCTCTTTGGTTTGAGGCCCAGTCCCTGCCATTGTGTTGTTTCCTTGGACAAGAAACTTAACCCACAGGCAGGGCGGAAAAACCGCTGATTGGCTGAGAGATATGACGTCAAACGCGTCATGAAATCGTTGGTGCTCATGCGCGGGATAAATATTTTTCAAAATGGCGGACAGTCCTTGAGTTGTTTTGCTGCAGAAAGCCCAATAATATTTGACTTTACTGATGATCCACGTTTCCTTAGATCTTTTCATTATAGGGAAGGTTGAGTGGGTCGATAATTGACTTCACTGGTGTTCAAAGGGACTATTTTAGCCCTCGTACACTGGAGAAATGTTATTCGAATCATGACTGCCAGCTTGTACATATTTATTCCAGCACTTGTCCTCCTAACAATTCGCCTTCTCGATCTCGCATCTCAGCACATGGCAGGTCTTTGATTGATGGAGCTAAGAATTCGTTTCATTGTTTTGTTTTTACTGTTGGCAACAACTGCAGGCTTGTCAAATGTCTCTGGTTTCCTCGTCGAGTTCGTGATCTTTTAAAACGTCTTCGGCGATTTTTTCGTCATCAGCTGTTGTCACATATCTACATTTTTTGGCGAACAAGACATGCTATCACTAAGGTGCAGGTCAGTAATTTTCTTTCTTCCAAATGATCAACGTGTGAAATAGTAATATGTTTAAGTTGTACTGCAATAGTGTGTTTGATTTACAATTATACATGAAAACAACAAAAATGCTACAATTCCAGCCAGTGGAATGTTATAGGTTGTTTTTTCATTCCTTTTTGTGAAGAAAGGATTGTATTGTCAGGCTCTATTTTCCTGCTTCCATGTTTCCATAGTAGCATTACCCTTTGTCAATCCATTGTCTGGGCACACCTAGGACAGATGCTTGCATGCTTGAAGGCTGCATTAACATGGTTAACTCACTTGTTTCTCTGTCACAAGCTAAGATGTGATCAGTTGGAAAAGAGTGTTGATTGCTACTGAGGGAAGGGCGTCTGATGTCCATTGCCCATATTTTAAAGAAACTTTCCCGTAAACCAGTGATGCAGAAGTCAGCCTGTTGCTCAAAAAAAAGTTGCTATGTGTTGTGTGTCAAGTCCTACTGCAAATCAACATGTTGTTGAACTGATGTTAACATGATTACACAAAGCTTCTTTTTCAACTGTGTTGAACATGTTAATTTGCATCAAACAGGTTTCAACAGCACATTACACACCATGTGGCATTTGTTGACCAATGTATATGATGACATTTGTTTACAGTGTTGGACAGTATTGACTTGTGTATCATTGGCTTTTGTTTTGGCTTCATGATGTGCTATTTTGGAGTTATTTTTTAGTTATGTGTAGATGTCAAATTCTTTGTCAAAATTTACTTGTCTGGCAATTTATTTGTATACTTTATCATTCTACAGATTTTACAATGGAGCCATGTTAATACAACTACCAACAGGCCTAACCAATAACCTTATATTAAGGGGTCTTCAAATATGAAAACAACTGCATGAGCTTTTGCTTGGGTGAAATTAAAGGTGATCTAACTATTTAATGGCTTGGTCCCACTGTTTTTAAGTGAAGTTGCACCATAGTTAATAAAAGAATCTGGTTATGAAGCTCAGCTAAGTCCTTTGTTTTATGTTTTTGTTACCTTTTTTAGCCTTGAAGGTGCACAAACAACAATAGGTTTTGAATTTTGCATGAGCAACGAACCAATAAAAATGTCACTGTTAAGTTATTCAGCCATAGTGTGAGATCGTAAAACAAAAGATTGTGCACTTTCGTAGAACTTTCAACATGAATTGCAGTACCTTTGCTATTGCCTTTGAAACTTGTAAGGTTTCATAACCAGTCCCTCGAGTAACTATGGTTGCACTGAACCTTCATAACTTGCCTATCCAAACCTGTTGTGTGGGTGAAAGGAATATGTGATATTTGCAAGAATGTATTGAATGGCAACATTGTGTGTAGGCATTTTAAGTTTAAAAGGAAATTTAATATTGTTTGTAATTATTATTTTCACTTTCTTTATCCTAGGTTATCCACATTTCATCAACAACATTGTTTTGTGCAGTCTACATTATTAAGAGCGAATGTCAGAAAATTTCGAGCAAACGTTGGCCACAGTTGAAAATTACTTTTCGCTCATATTTGGAGTGTTGGTAGGCAATACTAAGTTAACAATCGTGATGTAGTTCGTTTTCAAAGAGAACGCTTCCATTGTGGGTAAATTGGAAAAATATATTTCTCACGTCCTTGATCTCAAAACAGCCAAAATTAAGGGCGAATTTAGTAGTTACCAAAATGTTACTCTCGTCCAAAAGCAAACAAAGCTAGGAAATATTTGCCCTAAGATATTGATTTGGGAAGTGTTTCTCATTTCATCTGACATGGGATTGTCTTCTTGTCGACAACTTAAAATGGAAACAAACGAATTTTAGGACGCGAATTTTGCAAGGTGATAAAAATTACGATTTTTCCGTTATATCGCGATCAGATTTTTTTCCATGTGCCCAATGATGAATTGTTCTAGGATTCGCGCTGGAAGTTGCGTAAACATTGAACTAAATCATATGTTAAAACTGTAATGGGTATTTTGATTTAAGTCTCCCTCGAGAACCTCAAAGTTAGACAAATTTTGTGCGTTTTTTGAATAATTAATTAGTTACGATGTAACGCACAGTTTCTCGGTCCGACGAAATGAACCCTTGGACAACTCCTCATTGACAACATTAAACTGACGGTTAAATGAGAAGATTTAGACTATTAAATGATTTACCTTCGACGAAAGATACAAGTCCTACCAGTTTATGACATGCTTCATCAACTGCTGATCGGTTCAAAAGCTGATCGAGCGAGTAACTTGTGTCGGAAGTCTGATTCGACGTTTCTATTCTGCCTTTTCGAAGCACGTTCCATTACAGAAAGGCACAGTTTAAAACAGATGAAGCCGATTTAAAACAGATCAACCTAAAACGCAGGCGCTAGCCAGTAAACTTTCGATAGTTAACCTGATTACATATATATGTTTTGAAGTTGCGTGACTGAAAAAAAACTTTTACGCAGCGGGGGGTAGTTGAGGCAAACTTACCAAAACAACGAGGCAAGCACAATATGCAGAAAGTAAAATATTAATTAATTAATTTATCAATTAATTTATTTATTCGTTTATTTATTTTGGTTCGAAATACTTTCAAATATTTTGACTTTTTTTTTATCAAACTATCCATCATATATTTATTGGTACGGGACTGGAATGTCATCAAGCGGTATGACGGCCCTGACCCTGTTTAGGACGAAAAAATGTCCTAAAATACCAACCGTGTTTAATACAACATCTCGTTCCCTGTTTAGGACAAACGGAAAAATACACACTCTCTTGTTTAACACAATTTTAAATTTTTGAGAGTCCGGCGAGGGTCTCCTATCTAGGATTGCTGAATGCTGTATATGGACTATAAGCCACATTTAACAGCGAAAACTCCAACTACCATACAACCGTACCCTGGTTAGGACAATTTCACATCCTGTTTAGGACTACCTAGCATAAAATTTTATACACTGTTCAGGAAAGAGAGGCCAAAAACCATACACTGCCCAGCGGCAAGTCCCCGTCTAGGCCATATAAGGGAGCACGCCCCCCCCCCGGGGGGTTAGATCACAGAGCGCATTTTTGAACTGGGTAAACTCCTTGTTTCAGAACGTATATGCTGCTTTTCCAACACTTATCCCGCACAAGTAGCCTCCAACTCATTTAAGCGACTACGTGAGAAACTACCGTGCGGCAAGACCTAATTGCAGCCAAGTACGTTCTTCATTATTTAACAGTCGAACGGTAACCTTGACAAACGCTGGGTTTAGCTGCATTATTCTTTCTACAGCTGGGTTCATACCTATTAACGCGAAACATTTATTTGAGTAGGCTAGTGACTTTGGTGAAAACAGGAAATCGAGTTACAGCTCATACAACTAGAGTCTGCTAGAATTTTTCTCTCCTCGACGATTGTATCATGATGAAAAAATTCAGCAATCATTTTCTAAAGTAGGTGCTGACAGAAAGTTAATTGTTGTCTTTCTTCTGCCGGAATCCAGATCGCTTCACAAAAATTAAGTGCTGGAATTTTAATGGCCCTCCGCAAGAGAGGATGCAGTAAAAGAGTTAAACCCCGTGCCCCATGATAACTATTTGAAATTTATTATTAGTTCGCACACACGCTGCGAAGGCTTTTTTATCTGCTGTTCCCATGTCAACAATCTAAAATTACATGACGTCATTCTAACTGACCAACGAGGTGCCGTCCTTAAAATAACCACACAGTATGACACAGAAACAAAAATAGATTTCAATTAATTTTCATCGGAAGAGGCTCATGTATGGGGGATTCGCTCTCTCCCTTCGTTCTTGACCTCCGTCAACTCAAAGTAAGGATGGTTGTCCTGTTTTAATATTTGCATCGTTGTCCTGTGGCAACGACCCAACGCTTCCTTGTCTGTATCACTTCTCAACGAGTTTCCCTGCTTAAGGGACGGACCATCAAATTTTTAAACAGTGTGTGTGTGAGAGAGAGGGGGGGGGGGGTTAAGCATATTTCTGTCTATTTCAATGCCCGATTTTTTTTGCCTTTACTGAATTAAAGCTTTGTATGAACCGATCTTATTCAGTTTAATTTTCAAAGTATTTCTTTGAATCCTTTTACTGTGCTTATTTTTTTCTTAATTTCCCTTTCTTGTATTTGCTTAATCCCGCTACCTATTATTAATAGATTGTTTAGTCCCTTCAGTGTATTTTTGTGAGAACGATATGTTGTTTATTCTGTGAAATTTCATCACATGTAAAGAAATGATCAACCCTGGCAGGTGCATTTCTTACCAAAGGCGACAGTTCTTTCAATGTATGGGGGCTTTCTTCGTCATTGTTACGTCAGCCGTTGGAATATCAAAGTGCTTGCAGATGTCCCTAAGCATTTGAATAGCAAATTTTGATAGCTTTGAGTTTGTAATAAGTTCGCAAAGGTTATGGTTGTCGTAGCAGATGGGGTGGACAAGCGCAACGTCTCGAAGAATTTTAATTCTCAGCTTGTTTGCTTGTTTCGCTTTCCGTTTGTGCTAACGCCTTGTTCTTTCGCTGGCCTCTTCCCGTCAGTTTTCATGGGATACCTCACCGGACTTATGCCCCTAATTTGCAGAAAAGTGTTCAGCTGTTCAAGTGGTTGACCAGAAGGTACAAGGGAATCATCTATCGGTGATGACATACATGCTCTGTGACTGAGACTGAAAGTCGGGTGGAAAGGAACTTGCTGGAGTGACTGGAATAATAATAATAATAATAATAATAATAATCATAATAATAATAATCATAATAATAATAATAATAATAATAATAACAACAATAATAGTAATAATAATAATAATGTTAATAATAGTAATAATAATAATAATAATAATACTCCCAGTGGGTTTTTCAGACCTAATTAACACGCTAAGTACATGGAAAATATATCAGTTCGAACAGTTTTTCGCACAATTTTCACTATCACTTATTCGCATGATCTATTTTGTTTCTGGGCCAGTGTTTGTCTGTGCAGCGAGAGCGGTTAATCAGCAGCCGCCAGTGATAGACGGAGTGAATGGGGCTTGGGGTAAGGGTGTGAGCGGTCCTCTAAGTGTGTGGTGGTCCTTCCTCCCCTTCCCCCCCCACCCCCCCAATCTGGGTTTTATTTCGTCTACTCACTCCGTGGTGTTTAAACAGAACTGAGTGCGGATAAACTTACCAAAGACATAACCTCCATTCGTAAAATGACCCCGCACTCTTTAAAAATAGCTTCCGAACCCGGTTTGCTGAGTCTTCTCTCCGCTTCTGGTCTCTTTCCGACATCTTCGCTGTGATGAGACTTTGCATTTGTCGCATGGACGTCTCCATTCAATGCCAAGCGATGCGCGGTGATATGGGCAAAACCGCATTCGGAAATGTCGTTATTTAATTATTTATTTATTTATCTATTTATTTATTTATTTATTTTACCATAAGCTGCATCTCGCCATATTGTTCATAATTACCTCAACCTCTACGTAGTATTTCGTATTGGCGTTGATTTAACGTAAATAACTGTTTTATTAGCAACATTCCACGCAAAATAGCAAGTAAGGTGACCGTTCGCACTTCCCCTACCCTGAGCGAAAGATTTTGCTCAATGCAGTCACGCAACACTATGTCTATTTGCGAGCGCGCTTGCTTTTTGGCTCTTCTTATTTCTGTTAATGGAGAGCTATGTTGGACGAAAAAGCCTTCTGCCATTACATTTGTTGAAGCTGACAAAAAATTACGCATAAAAGTATCCCCAGTAACTGAATTTACCGTTTGCTGTTATCTATAAAACTGATGACCCCGAGGTCAACACTCAACAGCTGGTCGATACAAGGAACGGGAAGGGTCCAACATCCACAAATCGAAACTTCGCATAACCTGAATACCAAGCACACCAGGTAAAGTACTTTGAACTGCAGTTTTTCAACTCATTCACTTACGTTGTAACATATATTCCTCTTTAGAATCACTGAATGAAGAAACGTTGATTCGGCTCAACCTTGTTAATTATTCACTAATCAATGAAAATTTACCAACTTTGAAGATCTCTTGC
The DNA here is from genome assembly GCA_964030785.1 of Siderastrea siderea. Lineage (NCBI taxonomy): Eukaryota > Metazoa > Cnidaria > Anthozoa > Scleractinia > Rhizangiidae > Siderastrea > Siderastrea siderea. Next base: position 35,805,130 of record OZ034976.1, on the reverse strand, counting down.
GAAGCTAAAAGCAAAATACCCATTCCAGCTTTTACATATGTGCTAGGGCAAGTCTTTAACACTTCACAGGTTGCTCCTCAAAAAACATTATCTCTGGGCACATGGAAAAAATTTTGATCGCGTCCTGGAGGTAAATTCATATTTTTTGTCATTTTGAAAAAAGCGTGTCCTAAAAATGCGATTGTTTACGTTTAAAAGTATTGCCTAGAAACAATTTAAGGTCAAATGAGATGTTAAATGCTTCTTTAATCAGTATCTTATGGCAAATGTTTCCAGGTCTTACTTTTCTTTGGCAAACGTGATGATGCCTGGTAACTGCCGATTTCGCCCGTAATTTTGGTTGTTTTGAGGTCACCGACGGTGAAAATATATTTTCTCGATTTCCTCACAACAAAAGCGAGTTATTGAAAAACAAACTATACCACGATTGTTTTACTTGTATTGCCTATCTATATATTAAATATGAGCGAAAAACAATATTTCAGTGTGGCCGCTAAATTTTTATTTTGCTCGATATTTTCTGGCATTCGCTCTTAAGTGTTATTAGCAGCAGGTGGCAAACAAAGAGGTCACTAACATTCAACACAAAGAAACATTTTTCAGTTCATGGATCAGATTTCAAACCCTTCCCTGTACTGTTCGACTGTATGTTTGTCATTGCTAGTGGAATGTTTGGATGTCTGCTAACTGCAGTGGGTTGTGCCTTCGGTGATGATAAAGATCCTGAAGAAAGCAATGAGGAACCCACAGTTTGATGAGCCTGGATTTGCATGGATGAAAATAGCATGTTATCTATCTTTAACAGGGAGAACAGACTGTTGTTGTTGGTTGTTTTCTGTTTTTTTTTTGTTGTGTTTTTTTTCTGAAAACCTTAAACTGTTGTTTTTGCAGTTGGGGGGGGGGGGGAGAGATGGAGGGGATTTTTCATCTTGCCTTGTTTTGTTTGTTTTGTGAATTTCTCTGTTACGTAGAAAATATTGTTTTTCTCGAAGGGAAGGTAATTAAATTCATTGTGCAAAAAGGGGTATATTTAGGCTCAAAAATGAAATTGCTTTGTTTGGGGGCTTGTTTGGTGTGTTTAATGTAGTTTATCCCAACAGCTTGATTTGAGGAATGTTTTGCCATACGAAGGCAGGGCCAAGAAATGATATCATTGCCAAAACCAAGTTTTGGTTTATTACAAGATAATTGATATTGATACAATATTTTGGCTCTATTACAGAGTCATAGTCACGTAATTGTCAGATGGCTCTAGATTTTGCCATAAAATTTGTTTAATTTTGTTTATAGTTCAATAATTAATAAACCATGATGTCATCACATCATTGCTTAAAGACAAAATGGCCTATAGTTTTTCTCTTCTTTATCTTGTGGTGGACATAAATGCTAAACAATTTTCTTTTGCAATGCACTCAAGTTCTTTCATTGATGGTCTTAGCATAAGAGCAAAATTTTAACAAAAATTTAATGCAGGGCTAACTGAAGTGTACCATCTCACTGAATTTTGAATCACCCATAATTGTTGACCTCCCCCATGACTTGTATTGTATTTGTATTGTTTATGGAACTAGTCCTACCCTGTGTGGCAGCTGCCAAAACAGGAGGGAGAGGGCTGTGCAGGCTGAACCTAGTCCCTGTGATCTAATGACACACAATTAACCAATCAAAGAGCAAATTGGATTCTCCCTGCAAAAAAGAACCCTGTCTAAACACTCAAGGGTCTTGTCTTCAGATGACAGACTTGTTCAAAGTCCCTGCAACCTGTCCTCTTCTGTGAACATTCAGGGGACTTGGCCCTGAGAAAAATACTATGACTTGTCCCTTTGTTTGTTCTCAACTGGGATTATTGCTGCTTTTTCATAAAGTGAATTTAAGTGAAGGTTTCATCACATTCCCAAAGATATCTTTTTACTTATTCAGTTATCTTAAGCTCACTCAGTGCCATTAGTATCCTCAGAACCCTCTGGGGACAGGGCACCAAGTTGGAGTTGTTTGACCACTTGTCTTTAGAGGGAAACATAGTTAACTATGAGGGAAAGCAGCAGTTTGCTTTGCTCCGTATTTTTAACTTGACCTTAGTAGCGTGATTTCGCCACAACCAAACTGGCCTGGAAAATCCGCGTAAAATTGCGTCTTCGCCCGAAAAAAGAGCCACAGTTCCCAACACTTTCCCGACCCTCTTCGCAAGTGAGAGCTGCATTCGCAGAGATTTTCCATCTTATGTGGTCTCCACGAAAGTCGCAAGCGCAAAAAGAAAAATAACTCTTTAAAGGGGACTTTGAAGGGCCCTTTATTACGTAACGAAAACTGAAAACAGCGGCCGGTAAATTTGAAAGGTGGCGCCAAGTCATTTATAATTTCCCGCGCAAGAGAGTAGCCGGTGGCAAGCGCCAAGCGGCGAATTGAACGGTGTGTAATCAGGAGAGCACAGTGTCTTAAAGAATTTCATGAGGTGTTTGGAGCCTGTAACGCAAAAGGTAATAAAATTGCTTATCTGTGGGTTATTGTTGCCGAGCTTTTAGTCGAATGCGTGCGTAGGATCAGTTTATAAGCCCCAGCGATCGCAAAAGCTTGCATTTGCGAATGACTTCGAATAATAGTTTTCGCAAGTGGAACATAAAGACTTGAAAATATTTTGATGTTCGTATCTTACGATTTTTTTGCGTATTTGATATTTTGTTTCTCTGCTTTTAATCTTTCAGATCGTCGGATTTTTGTCCTTAAATATCCGAAAACTTTCTTATTTTTTCAAATTTTGTGCCGAGTGTCGATCGCACACCCTCGCACGATGGCTTGAATTTAGCTACGTTAAGTCGCATGTTTCACGGAATAAATGAAGTACAAAAACTGATCCAAAGGTTATGAAAATTAATACATGACTTTTCAAGGAGTTGAACTTTTAGGAAAGCGACTTCGTTGTACTATTGTTGTCGTGTGAATGTAGTTATTTTAGGCTAAATCTCTCCAATTTTTTTAGTTAACTTGAGCCGCTTTACTTTGGTCAGTGGATAGTGCTAATACCCGCGAAATAAACAGCCAATCAGCGGTTTTTCCGCCCTGCCAACCCACATTGTCTCTCTCCACCCAGGTGTATTATGGGTACTGGTGACATACTGCTGGGGGTAACCCTGCAACGCACTGGCATCCCTTCCAGGGGGGAGTAGAAATACTCTCAGTTGCTTCATGCTACAAAAACTGAGATAAGTTCTGGCCGTGTGGGCCTCCTTGGCTGGTGTGCGACTCCACCTCATAGCCGTATCACTGAGCTGTGTTCGAGCCAAAATTGTTTTACGTCTGTTGGTGTCTTTGTATTTTCGAAAGCCACAAAATACCACATATTATCTGGCTATTCAAACGCAGAGTCAAGATATGATTCGAATTGTAGATCAGTTCAGTTTTCGAAGTTTAAGGAAACTATTTTCTAGGCAACAAGAAAACATTCAAGCACAAGTAAATTCAAACAGTATGTCGTGTACCTACCAGGTCATTTTTATTTTCCAATGTTACACTGAGCCAAGTCGATCCGTCCAAAGAATAAGCGACCTGGTAACTAGAAACAAACCGGGAGTGATGCCCTTGAGTATCTACTGGGCAGACTCGGAATGGTGACGTGAAATCAATCTGAATGAACTCGATTCCTGCGTTGGCAGCCGAGGGGCACCATCCTTTAGTGCCTCCAATCTTTGCCATGTAAGATTGGTTTAAACTTGAATCAAGAACTGAAGATGCTTGAAATTTACTGGAGCACAGTGAAGCAGAAAGGGCTGCGTCATACGGAGAACAACCTGTCAATAGATTTAACCATTTTACCCCTATTTTACACCTTGATTCAAGTACTGTACATTGTGTTATCGTATGACCAAGGATGACAAACTCTGGAACATTTATTAAAGTAGAGTTAACACTTGTGAGGCGAGCGAAGTCGACGTTTTGATGCGGGCAAATTTCTCATTCGTATACGGTCGTTGCCATTTTAAGACCCCCCACTTAGAAAATTTCTGAACTGTTATTGAAAGTTTTTCTACTAAAAAGAAAGACATTCACAACTCAGAATCGAACCCGGTCCTTTCGCGTACTTATTCTCTCTCTTGCCACTACACTACCACGCCAATCCGCCACAACTCTGAAACAATTAAAGGATATATTATAATTAGCTGTCATTCAAAACTGATGCATCTATAATAGGTGACCCTAGCCCTTTCTCCAACTTTCGAGGTAAATTCAACTTGGGCTTAAATTTCGTTCTTTCTAAGACTATTTAAAAATGTATTTGTTGCCTTATTGTAGCTTAATCTAGAGCATATATTACATCTACCATGACTAAAGGCTTGGTTACCAATGATGGCATCGACCGTCAAAAATGGCAACGACCGTTTACGAAAGGGAAATAGGCGTAGCTAACATCACCAAGACTTAATCAGGTTAATGGTAAAAGAGTTAAAATGGTCTGCCTATAGAATGAAAATTACCAAAATAAAAACAGCATTACAATTCGTTGTGTTTGTTAGATTACCTTTGTATAAATTTGGTCTGCGGCTCGTCCGGGATGTTACAATACAGGTGTTTTACAAAGTCCTAGAGTAACACTGACAGATCTTAGACAAAATGAAGAAGGCAAGGCCGAGAAATAATATCATCGTTGTATCAGTATCATTTATCTTGTAATAAACCAAAACTTGGTTTTTTCAATGACATCATTTCCCGGCCTTGCCTTCTTCATTTTGTATTCAAAATTGTCAGCTGGCTCTGGATTTCAGATCTTAGACGTCGCTTAAATAGTCAACCATGCCAGTTGAATTTTTGAATCGAATTCGAATCAGTTGAATCGATTTTAGGCGCTTTTTGGCGATCATATGCATAGCAACCAGCGTTTATAAGGGCCAAACGCTATTTGCTATATTTTCCAATTTGATGCAACACCATACAAACCCCCATTAGAGTCCCATTTTCGTGTTTGCTAACTTTAAAAACATGTCAATATTTGTATTTGTATGATGTGAAATTCCTCCCAATGACATTCCCGAAGTTTTACAAAGAATGCCTCAGCGAATGGGCAACCTATAAAACTAGGCAAATCAAAACACAATCCGAGGTGGTAAATGAAATCATTTGGAACAATCGTTTCATTTCTGTTGGCGGAAAACCATTGTTTAGAAATAAAACATGAAACACACTAAACAATAAAAACCTAACAGCTTCGGAATATTTTCTTCTGATAAGTGTTTTTGATTCCATCCCACCAGAATCAATGGAAGAACCTCTTACAGGTGCAGTTACAAAATCCGATCGTTAACAATAGTATCTCCCAAGATGCCCCCTTTCCCTCCACTTTGAGGGTGCTACATTGGAATCTTACTAATAAAGTCGAATCTCTCCCCACGTCACAACGCAAATACGAAGAAATATTTCCAACTGTTCATCTACTTTGGCAGAAGATATATCTTCTTCCAAGGAGCGTTACCCTGGACTCTTAAAACCAGAGAATTTCAATACAAGTTTCTGAACAGAATCATTTATACCAGCAAAGCCCTCCACAAAATGGACATTAAGTCTAATCTCCCACTTGCACCTTTTGTCGCAAGTCAGAAGAATCTCTCGAGCATCTATTTATTCTGAAGAACAACACAACACTTTTTAGTTTCAAAAACATGTTTCGGCATCCCTGATGCCATCCTCAGTTGAAGGAAAAAGTTACAACAAAGCTATTTATATGCAATATAGTGATTTATTCACTGTGAAATTTCTAGAAGGTTTTGGCTTTCAGTAACAAAATGGTTAAAAGGCTTCTTTAAGGATCTTGACGTCTTAAATGCGATTAACATAATTTTTGGATTCTTTAGAGAGGATTATCCTCTGTTAAAAAATATTATAATTATTTGTAAGCAAGTAATCTTTCAATGCAGAAATCGCAATATAAAACCTTCACTCTCTTCACTGAAAGTTAAATTAAAATATGTCAATCACTTGAAATGCTCCGTAGCTAAGCAAACTTTTTAGAAACACACCAGAAAAAATGGAAAGAACTACTTCCTATCCTTAATTGAAAAATTCCATTTGTAATACAGTCAGTTTTTTTTCATATATTATTATTGTAATATATAGCAATCAATTATGCCGCTTCTCCTTCTTCTTCCCCTTTTTGTCCTTTATTTTCTTTCTATTTTTTGTACTGTCGGTGAATGTACTTCTGCGTCTGTCAATACACGTCATTAAAAAAATGTCAATATTTGTTTTAAAAAACTTTAACGTATAAGTTCAACTTGAAAGAAAAGATCAACGCAAGTAAATTAAGAAGAACTTTAATTGAATAAGAAGACTTTAATTGTGCCAATGAGTTATATTAGTGAGTGACGTCATTTTCTATTGATTTTCTTCTAATAAAAAATCGGCAACCGGTCATTACTTATTGTTTATTACCGCGTATAATCAAGAAAGAATTAAAACCACGAGTATACCAAGACAAAGAGAGAAAAAGCGTCGCAGGACTCGAACATACATAGATATACACCGAATGGACAACTGCATACCATCTTTGATCGCACTATTCTGTTATGACGTCGTAACAATCCTTTCTCTTACCTCGTTTCCTTATCTCTCTCTTAGGCTCGGGACCGGTTTCTCGAACTGCCGGTAACTCATCGTGCCCAATAGGTAATTTTCAAAGCCGTTTTTAATCAATTAGTGGTAATTATTAGTGTAAACTCGACACAATTGCATAACTGGAATTATAAAGATTTTGAAACTTAGCTTCCAACATCAAAATTGAGTCTCTGTTGAATAATATTGTGCACATAGACTACTTCCGGTCTTGTAAGTTTTCGGGAGTATTACAAACGTGCCCCTTGTCTTTCTGGTCCTCACGTGTGACCATTCAAATGTAAGCTACTGAGCATTACTTTCCTGTGGTTCTAACTTTTGAGTCTTTTCATCAGGTACTTTACTATGCCGGTGCTGCCTACAATCCTGTGTAAGGTGGTTTTGATGTTTGAAGGTGTGGATAAAATCCTAAAGCATGAATATTTAAATGAGAGCTATTGAGCAGCACTTTCCGAACTTGTTGTTTATTATGTGAACATTGGTGCTGTTGAGCGTCAAGGCGTTTGCATATGGTAACTCAGATTGTCGGTCTTCCGAGTCAGTCATCCATGTTTGCTTTTACCTGGCCAAGCACTCCATAAGACGACGTGCTCCTATTGCAGTGACTGAACCTATTCTTCCAAGTTTATAAACAGTGTTGCCGAAAAACTGAATACCTAACGTGCAGTCTGCTGCTTCGACGAACTAGCATGATCCAATTCAGTGCAAGTACAAAATAAGTACCAACAATTCAGTAGCTTTGTTTTCATAGCATTTAGAATGGAGAGAGTCGAGAAAAAACTTCATGCACAAAGCTGTTTCACAAGACTGAGTTGAACAATGTTCTGCACTGTTCATATCTAAATGAATCGCAGCAGCTAAACTTGCAGATCACTTGAAGGCGGATGCGGCTAACCCGAGTGGAGTCAGAAGAAGAGTTTATTACTGGACTTAAACTGAAAATAAAGCAGTACATTGTTACCTTGATTCCCTTTAGAAGGAAAGATCATGTACAATGTGAGAATGACCGCTAAAATCATGACGCCTTTATACAACCTTCTTGTGATCAGGGAAATATAAGAGCTGAAACAACTCCTGACACTAAACACCAAAATACCACTCACTTCTCAGTTAAGGCATTAGTCCTTCTTTCTCAACGCTTAAGTAGTTTCTTACTCTGAACAAAACATTTTTTGTACTCCATAAATCAACCACGAAATTGAGAATCTATTCAAGGCGCTAACAACGATATTAATTTGGAAGAGAAAACAACAAATAGCATTGGTTGAAGTACCGCTTTTGTAATCCTTTAAAAGAAAAAAAAAACAATTCAACGCTTCTTAAACCAGTTAATTAATTTGAGTAACGTTTAATTAAAAACTCACTGAACGCAAGTACACGAGTACTCTAATGCAGAGAATGTAATTGGCTGAGAAGTGCAGTGCTCGCATTAGAGAGGTGTCCGGATGTGACGGTCATAAGGGCTTTTTCTACCATGTAAAATCACAAAAGATTTTGACAAACGTATTAAAAGAAAGATTAGCAATAAGAGTTAACATAGCAATAAGAGTTGTACTGTTTTCTTTTCTTTGTCAAGTCATATGATACTTTTTTATTATGTTAGTGTCCCGAATTAGTCTGTTAAGGCTAAATACATCAACATTTAAAATCGTACCATACTGATATTATATCTCTCTGAACAACTTATATTCTCTACAGTAGTTGTTACAACGTCGCCGTTTGTGCAGCTCGTCCTAGCTCGGGCAAGTACAGTGACTCAGCCCTGAAGCAAGAGCTTTAATTACTCATACATTTCATTGGAGACAAGACAAGAGCAAATAAATGAACGAGATGAAAGAGTAATCTACAATTGGTTACCTACGAACAAAGACCGGACGTGCAGGCGACAGAAGTGACTTATGGGCTCCTGATAAGGATGCACTCGCACTGCCGTACAGAACTCCTAACAAGAAAACTGCATTCAGTATTCAAGTAGTTGACTTATTAGATGACTGAGTCTGACAGTTACCATCTTTTCCTTCAACAAACAAAAACTACCCACAGAGTTAGACTACGCTTTGGTTTTTAGCTGAAGCAACGTTTATACGAAGGATTTGTATAAAGTTGACAAGGCTGAATAAGCGCTTTTGCCGGCCAGCCGACCACGAAGCGTTACTTGCGCCGTCCAGCCCAGCCAACAAGGCTTCGCAGAACCACTTTATCTGATAATAATGATAATAATAATAATAATAATAATAATAATAATAATAATAATAATAATAATAAGACTACAATAGTTAAAAAAGGGAACAATATGTAGAGAAAAATTTTATACATGTAAAAAAAGCACATTACTAGTCCACTCTCTATTTTAAATTCCAAATTTTGTAAGATTATAAATCATATAAAACTGTCAGAGAAAAAGAAGCACTGTCATTTAGTTAATCTCAGCAAAGTCCACACGCCGCTTCAAAGTCTGTGTCCTGTAAAAGTTATGTATATATATATATATATATATATATATATATATATATATATATATATATATATATATATATATATATATATATATATATAACAGAAAAAGAAACATTTGATATTTGATCTGTGCCAATCCTTTCTACTGCGAAGTCCGTGTCCTGTTGGAGGGTAATACGACTCCCCTAAAAACGACTGTGTGGGAGGCTTAAGTGTCCTGTAGATTCAAGTAGATTCTCCTTGCTGCCCGTGATCCGGCTTTAACGCATAAAAGGGCTGATCTCAAGATTGCGAAGGAGCCCTTTGTCCGGATCCACGATATGGTTGTGGCGTACCCTTCCCCATTTTGTCAGCAAGGAGTTCTGCGAGTCTGCTATGGTATCTTCTGCGCTCTTCCGCCATTCCTCATGTGGTAGTGAATATAATAATAATAATAGTAATAATAATATTATTATTATTATTAACAATAATAATAATTTAAAAAATATTAACGATTTTTGGAAAAGAAAGAGAAACAAACAAAAACCACACGTTTCGTTTGTTCAGCTTTCCTTGTCAGCCAATGATCAAATTTTTATTCTAATTAAGCTTGTTCACCTGTATTCAAATTTGACATGGAATCGCATCTTTTCATTACAACATTGTTTGTATACCTGTTAGTATTATGTTTCATGTCTCGGTAATGAATATGTTACAAAAGGTAATTAAGCTAGAGTGAGTTACGGAGAACTGAAAAGTTTGGAGAAAAATGAAAAAAAAGTGTCTCAGTAGCTTTCATTTGAATGGTAACACTTTAGAATTTCATACAGACTTCCAAGCACCTTGTACACCAAAATAAACAGCACCACAGGAAAGTACTGCTCAGTAGCTTTCATTTGAGTGGTGACACTTAGAATTCTGCCCAGAGACTCAAAAGTTAGAACTACCTTATCAGGACACAACCACCTTGTACAGCACAATAAACAGCACCACAGGAAACTTTTTTTCACGGCTGAGTTTCATTTAAATGGTCACATCGCGTAATTATGGTAAACAAAATACTTCAGTACTGGTTATTTCATCACCAAATTTACAAATTCGAAACAATATGATGACATTGGTGCGCCCGATCGGCTACTATATATATATATATATATATTCTCTTCAGTAATTAAAAATTTACTTGAAATATTTATACTTGTAATATGTGTATAAAGAAGAAATCGAAAAAACATTTTAGAAAAAATACTTACGCAAGAACATGACGTTTCGGCGTCACCCTATCGCCATTATTAAATGCAAATTATAAAGTTTTGAGTTTAGAATACAAGCAGTTTAAGTGTGAAAAAGGAAACGAATAATGTCATTTAATCAGAACAATGTCAGCTGATTAAAAAGTTTCGCACGGATGGAATCTGCTTGCGTGTTTAGAGATGGTCTCCTTTCCTTGATCAATAGCATTTCATAAATCAGGAATTCCAGGCCTATTGGAAACTTGAACCGAACCTTTCTGATGACAAAAAAGAAAAAAAGATCTTGCCGCAGCGACCCTTCGCTCAATTGCATTTAATTACATTGAGAGGAAAATGCCAAATCCACCAAAGGCACTCCTAAGATCAGTCAACCAACTGAAGAAACGAGATGACATCGTAATAACAAAGGCAGACAAAGGTTCAGGCGTTGTCATCATGAACAAGTCTGATTACATTCGCTATATTCAAACTGTCGAATTAAAAATTAATTTTTTACGTACACGTAACTAAGAAAATATTTTAGCGCGCACGTGTAACCGCACGCGAGTTTTTGTTTTGAGAGTAAAAACCATCATTATCATTAAGATCATGAGGTGTCTAAGTCCCAAGTTAATACATCCACGGACCCTCCTTCCCTTCTTCTTATTGTAATGCGATACTTGTAACGGTTTTTGGTCACCCTGAATATAGGTAATAAATATAGGTGTCAGACAAAATAGTAATGGTTTGTCTTCATTGCGTTAAATTTATATTATTTTTATGAAAGACTGTAAGAGTGGATGCTTGTGACAAGTTTATAGAAAGTCGAGGACGCGGGTTCAAATCCCGTTCAGGACAAATTTTAGGGTTTTCACTCTGCGTTTGTTTATTTCTTTCTTTTACTGGTTTAAGTTCATTTGCGTTATTTGTATAGATGTGTGGTGTGTAGCATCGAAGTATATTTTTGAGTTGTTCTGTGTTTCTGCCTTACTCTTAGGATGTTATTGCTTCTGCTTCCTACTGTAGTGTTTTCATGGTGGGCTTGAGTTTTCTGCAAGATCCACCCAGTAAGTCAATAATAATAATGATAATAATAATAATAATAATAATAATAACTATTATCATTATAATTATAATAATAATTATAATAATAATAATAATATTAATATTAATATTAATATTAATAATAATATTAACGATTCTTGCAAAAGAAACAGAAACAGAAACAAAACGACACGTTTCGTTTGTTAAGCTTTCCTTGTCAGCCAATGATCAAATTTTTATCCTAATTAAGCTTGTTCACCTGTAGTCAAATTCAACATGGAATGGCATCCTTTCATTACAACTTTGTTTGCGTAGCTGTTAGTATTATGTTTCATGTGCCTCAGTGTTGAATATGTTACAAGAGTTAATTAAGCTAGAGTGCAGTGAAGACACGTTACGGTGAACTGAACAACTTGGAGAAGAAATGAAGCTATTCGTTGTTCTCTGCATTTCTCTGTTTTGCTGGGCAGTTGACGCTGGTAAGATGTCTTACATGTTACTAAGAGGTTGTAGCATACGTGATCTCAAAGTTTTAACTCTCAAGAGCAAACAAAATCAAAATTCAAAAAAAGTTTCAACTGAATTTGAAGCAAAATCCTGAAACAGACGGCACCATTGAAAACTACTGCTCAGTAGCTTTCAGTTGAATCGTCACACTTCATCTACAGACTCAAAAGTTAGAACCACCTTGTACAGCATAATAAACAGCACCACAGGAAAGTCTGCTCAGTACCTTTCATTTGAATGGTCACACTTTAGGATTTCATCCACAGACTCAAAAGTTAGAACCACCTTGTACAGCATAATAAACAGCACCACAGGAAAGTCTGCTCAGTACCTTTCATTTGAATGGTCACACTTTAGGATTTCATCCACAGACTCAAAAGTTAGAAGCACCTTGTACAGCACAATAAACAGCACCACAGGAAAGTACTGCTCAGTAGCTTTCATTTGAATGGTCACACTTTAGGATTTCATCCACAGACTCGAAAGTGAGAACCACCTTGTACAACATAGTAAATAGCACCACAGGAAACTACTGCTCGGTAGATTTCATTTGAACGGTCTCACTTAGGATTCCGCCCAGAGACTCAAAAGTTAGAACCACCTTGTCAGAGCAGAATCATAAAAAGGGACAATATGTAAGTACTCAAAAGTTACAGCCACTTTGCACAGCAAAATAGAAAACACCACAAGAAGTAGCTTTCATTTGAATGGGCACACTTTAGAATTTCCTACAGACTTACAAGTTAGAACCATCTTGTACACCATAATAAACAGCACCAAAGGAAAGTACTGCTCAGTAGATTTCAGTTGAATGGACACAGTTTAGGATTTCATCCACAGAATCGAAAGTGAGAACCACCTTGTACAGCATAATAAACAGCACCACAGGAAAGTACTGCTCAGTAGATTTCATTTGAATGGTCACACTTTAGGATTTCATCCACAGAATCGAAAGTGAGAACCACCTTGTACAGCATAACAAACAGCACCACAGGAAAGTACTGCTCAGTAGATTTCATTTGAATGGCCTCACTTAGGATTCCTCCCAGAGACTCAAAAGTTAGAACCACCTTGTCAGAGCACAATCATAAAAAGGGAACAATATGTAAGTACCAATTAAAATATTTATCTAACACACTTGAAGATTTCATAAACAGCTTTCAAAGCCAGAACCACCTTGTACAGCACAGTAAACAGCACCACAGGAAACTTTTTTTCATGGCTGAGTTTCATTTAAATGGTCGCATCGCGTAATGATGGTAAAAAAATGCGTCAATACTGGTTATTTCATGACCAAATTTACAAATTCGAAACAATATGATGACATAAGTTGGCCCGGTCGGCTACTATATATGTATATACATTTTCTCTTCAGTAATTAAAAATTTACTTGAGATTTTAATACGCTCTTAATTAATCTTGTAATATATGTTTAACTAGCTACTTTCTGATGTTCTTTCTTGTAATGTAATGTACTGTATGTAATGATGTACTATTACATACGGTTTCTAGTTTTTTTAATTGCTACGTCATTTAAGGAGGCGATCCACCTCGTGAAACTTCTAAAAGAAATTTTTGTTGTTATCAGAGAAGGTGCTGCACATAGGGCACTTACGTAATTATTATTATTATTATTATTATTATTATTATTATTATTATTATTTTTATTATTTGTACTTTATTTTTTTTGTTTAGATTACGTATCTTCGAAAGACTAACAAAAGAAAAAGGCAAAAAAAAAAAAAACTTACTACAACAATAAAGAAAATAAATAAATATATATGCATATAATGATGGCTTGGCAACAGCTTTTTAAGGAGTACGGGATCCCACTTGTGGAGAGATATATTGCCTTTACTTCTCGCTCTACCGCGCTCAATTTCATGCGTGTTTTTTATCCTTTGAAGTAGCAATCACACAGACAAGGGTCTATTGTTTAATTTACAAAGATTCAGAAATATTTGCTTTCCAAAATTATATAGTTGGTCGGGACATGGAGCTCATGTGGATCGAGAATTCCGAAAAGAACATCTTTCATTCCTAAGTTTCTGGTCCATGACACCTTATTGTCGAATAAGTTTCTTAGTCTTTCCAAAATGACTGGACCATTGGACATTCAAAAAGGAAATGTACTGAAGTTTCTATGTCAGTTTTGTATAGATAGCACAAAGGAGAATCTTCTTTTTTGAACTTGAAAAGTTTTTCGTTGGTGTATAGAATTTTGTTAGGTATCTTATACTGGAATTCCCTCAATTTGGTACTTAGGTACTTTGGTACTTTGGAATATTTTGTTCCAGTTTAGCTGATATGAGTCAGTGTTAAACGCTTCTTCGTACTTCCCTGCGGCAGTTGGTTTTAGGGTATGAATGAGATCAATATGTTGTAAAGGAGTTCAGCCTGAAGCTCTTCCGTATTTAATTTTTTTATCGCCAAGATATAAGTAGAAAGAGTTTGGGTCATGAGCGAGTTTATTTTCTATTGAGTAGAGACTTCCATGTCCCTGGAATGGCATCGAGCATGCTAAACAGAAGGAATATATCAACAGGAGAGAGATTCGATCTCCAAGGCTCTTTATAAAATATCAGTTGCCCTGTGTCACCTTAGAGGTCTCCTACTTTATTCAGACCCCATTCGTGCAGCTTTCTGCTATAGACAGACTTGTTATTGATGCAGATAATCTTGTTGTTCCATAATACCTGGTTTGTCAGGTTTTCCAGAGTACATGGGTTGTTTTTGTCAAATGAAGCCCAGGTTCGGACACATTCTATGTATAATTCAGGAAGGTATATTGGTAGCTTTGCATAGTCAAAATTGCATTGGGACAAAAATTTGCCGCCTACGTTCTTGAGGTAGTAGTCTAGGAGAAATTTCCAGCTGGCTGGGTAGGAAACCAAATATTTCTTCAGACACAATATTCTTTGCGCTGCGATCATTGATCCAATATTGGGCATTTTTAACCTCCGTTTTATCGAATTTATCAAGGCATGACGCTTTACTTTATCCTTACCTTTCCACACAAATGAGTAAATTAGATCATTAATTTTCCTTATAAAATCTGTTTTTTTTTACATGAGATGAAGGCCACACTATAAAGGATTTTTGGTATAGCAAAAGATTTAATTATTTGGATCCTTCCTATTTAGGTAAGGCCTCTCCAAGCCCACCCTTTCAAGTATTCTTTCAATGCTTTTTCGGTAGACTCAAAATTCTTCTGACAAAATTGCTGAAAGTCGTATGTAAAATGCACCCCTAATATTTTGACTATACTAGAAATGGCTTCCACCCCTAACTGCCTAGGGTTCAATTTCATATCGCTAAGTGAGACGACTTCAGTTTTTTCATGATTCATTTTCAGACCGGAGTATTTACTGAAGCATTCGATAGTGTCTATCAAAAGCGAGAACGATAAGACATCACGCGGAAATGCTGTAATGTACAGCACAATAAACAGTACCACGGGAAGCTTTTTTCATGGCTGAGTTTCATTTAAATGGTCAGATCGCGTAAACATGGTAAAAAAAATGCGTGAATTCTGGTTATTTCATGTCCAAATTTACAAATTCGAAACAATATGGATGACAGAAGTTCGCCCGATCGGCTACTATATAATTATGTATATATATTTTCTCTTCAGTAGTTAAAAATTTACTTAAAATTTTTACACGCTCTTAATTAGTCTTGTAATATACGTTTAATTAGTTACTTTCTTATCTCCTTTCTTGTAATGTAATGTACTGTATGCAATGATGTACTATTACATACAGTTTCCAGTTTTTACTTTTTTTTAATTGCTACGTTATTTAAAGGAGGCGATCCACCTCGTGAAACTTCTAAAAGGAATTTTTGTTGTCATCAGAGAAGGTCATGTACATAGGGCGCTAAAGTAATTATTATTACGTTTGTCGTCATCACCACCACCACCACCACCACCACCACCACCATCATCATCATCATCATCATCATCATCATCATCATCATCATCATCATCATCATCATCATCATCATCATCATCATCACTTCCATATTTGGAAGTGCACTGCAGATTTTCTTTCATTGCTTGTTTGGCGGCCATTTTGAAAAGCGAGGTAGTTTTAGCAGTGTTCTCCGTAAATTTTATTTCCCTGGAAGAAACTTTTCACGATTAAATGCTCTCAAAAGGTCAACAAGTATTTGCTTCAGCTCGCAAAGATATCCAGAGGTTGACTGAGAATTTTCATAGTGAGAACTCAACCTAGAAAATGCTTTGCGAACGAAGCAGCACACTTGCTCACGGAAAGTTGTATAGTTGAAAAGGTTTTAATTGACAGGAAGAGGACTTATTCTCGGTAAGGTAGCAATATTTTTTTTTACTTTGTCTTGTCATTTCCAAACATGAGTTTGTAAATAAGTCTTTTTAAGTGAACGGTAGTAGACTTCGATTTCTTGAAGTTCTGTTTTGATTTTTATTATGTGTTGCTAGCTTTTAGCATTTTCATCATGGAACCATATGAGTTTTTCTCGTTCTGAAAATGGTAGTCGAAGAGAATTTGTTGAATGATAAAACAATTATCCTGCTCAATCTTGCGGAAAATCCCCTGATTTAGCCAACTCGGCCTATGGCCTCGTCGGCTAAGTATCAGATGATATTCCGCGCAGGATAATTGTGAAATAATATTTATTATATAGACAAAAGTGTTTTAGTGGAAAATAGACCACTCGTAAAGTTCATACGAAACTACATCTGGGACTCGAGTGGCGTGTTTTCCATATCCTCACTAGTGAGGATATCGATGACGTCATTTCCCTCTTTTACTCTGTTGTTTGTGCAAAAATGCTCTTGTCTATATAATAAATAGAAAATTACACGGTGGCTTGAAGATATGAATTTTATTTTCTCGTGGTAAAAAACAATATTTTACTCGCTGTGCTCCTTCGTAAAATATTGTTTTTACCACTCGAAAATAAAATTCATATCTTCGCGCCGCCGTGTAATATCCTCTCTCTCTCTCTCTCTCTCTCTCTCTCTCTCTCTCTCTCTCTCTCTATATATATATATATATATATATATATATACACCTGTTTTCAAAAAGGTTTTCCTGAGAAAGATATATATATATATATATAGATAGATACTTTTGTTCAAAACAATCCAACCATGTTAATTGGCCACGTTTGCATGTATGCTTCTCACGTATCTGATAACGAATGGTATAAATTCCATTTAAGTGAGAAAATTTGAAAAAAAAAACCTTTTTTCTAAAAAATAGAACGGGTTTTTTCCGCAGGAATTCCTTTGTTTTGATTTTTACGATGATAATACGCCTGCTTCACTAAGCAATGATTTGCGTTGGCGTGTAGTTTGGCTTGTCGTGAAGGCATGCAAAAGTTCTTGGGAAACTGGAACGTCACTGGGTATCACGCGAAAAACCTCGAACAACATATTGTGCCGCTTTCGCCGACATGGTGATGTTATGTCAGTTCTAACAAGCGAACAGGCGTTGATACCATTCTCGTCCCCAGAGCTACGCGGCTTTTTTTTAATTTACGTCTCTTGTAGCTCTGGTAACGGCCAAAAATTAATTTTTTTTGATTGGCTGATTCAAACTGTATACGCAATAACGTTAACATTTTTTGGCTTCTACGCATAACGTTTTATTTCCGGTTGAATTAATCAGGACATTGATCAATTTTCACGCAAAGAATGTGACTTTGGGCAGATTAGGCGACCAAATTTTGCTGTGTGGCTAAGCACGTAAGAATTCAAAGTGTTAGAGATTGTCGCTAAATACCAGCGATTCTTTCTCGCTACAGCATTTTCTACAAAACTACAACTTGTCCATAGATAAACTTACGTGTAACTGTTTCATCAACTTTTGTAATGACCTCTTGATGTCGATGTTTAAAAACTTGGGGGCCAAATTCTTCTGGAAATTTTCGATGGGGTAAAACGTAATACAATGTAGCATTTAGTGGCGAAACGATAAGTACACAGTTGACATTCTCACTCATCAGAAACCAGACGAATGTAATAAAATAACTGTACAATTCAGTATAACGCAAATGCAGTACCTTTATTCAGGCAAGATACAAATCCAAAGCCCGTGAGCAAAATGCAGGGACAATCGTTCTTCTGAACAACTACGGCACGAAGGCAGCTTTTTAAGTTTGTTCCTTTCAAAGCTCCAGGTTTTCCGCTAATTGCAGGACATTTAGAGGGTCCGAACAGCCCTTCTACGACTCGATCGATAGGAATTCAAATTTCTCGGCTGTTGTCAGAATTGTCATGCCCAGAGCTCCACGGACTAGAATAGAGCAGGCGCAATAGCACCTTAACGAATTAGACATGCGCTAACGGATGTCGTGAATTTCACGACATCCGGTAATGGCTGATACCAGAGCCCTACGATCCCACCGCTGACAGAACAGATCGTAGGCTCTGGGAACGAGAATGGCGTTGATACCTATAGAGTACTTCTTGCGCGTGCTTACCTTAGATTTAAGGTGCGTTTCTTGGCAAAATCCAAATCCGGATTCTTGAATCTAAAAGCAGATTTTGCGGGGGTCTTTTTCTTTCATTTTTCTTTTTTAACTAAAGATTCATGATCCAAGATTTTTTTGTGGAAAGGATTCGAAAATGGTACATCTAACAAGAGGTCTTCCATGCAAATTTACTTGTCTCGCCATATTTTTTATATTTGTTTCTAAATTATTTGCTTTCCATTCTAGTCGAATTCTAGGGCAGTAATAGAGAAATATCGTTCTGATATAAATATTGCGTGCCTCCAGCCCGTGTTGTCATAACAAAATAATCCTTTCTCGGATTTTTTGTTTGTTTGTTTGATTGTTTTTTTTTTGGTGAAGAATCCATATGATCTGGGGTCACAAATCTGTTGTCGGATTCTCCCTAAGAAACGCACCCTTACAGAAGCTGTGGATCATATGGAGGGGGGTGGTGGGTGGAGCAGTTTAATACTCTACCTCAATGGCTCCCTCTAAAACGGCATAATTTTACATGCAAGATATTAAAAAGGTTAAAAGAAAAACATTTCACCGTATAATTATTTATTATGCTAATTTGACACTGTCTTGCCGTACTGACCTTTCGTAAATTTATTTTCTGGTTTTATTTGGGCTTAAGAGATTTGCGTTGGGCTACCGACAAAATTTCATCTACAAATTTTTGACAAACTTGTCGAATAAACGGTCTTTATTACAATTTATTTAAACAAAAAAAGCATGAATGTCTCACTTTGATGATATTTCATCAAGTTAAACAATGACTGGTGTCACATACAAACGCATGCACGTGCGACTGAACAAAAGTATTTATCTATCTATCTATTTCTCTGGAGGAAAACCTTTTTGAAAACGGGTCTATATATATATATATATATATATATATATATATATATATATATATATATACACCCATTTTCAGAAACGTTTTCACACAGAGAAATATATAGATAGATATATACTTTTGTTTTGTTGCACGTGCGCCCGTGTACAATTTTCACATGTTATTGTTCAACTTGTTAAAAATCTCAGGTCAACAATAATTTTTTCTTCTTCGGCTCCTGTGTTTCATTTTAATAAAGGACATGCTGTCCACAAGGGCTCTTACAGTCATGATTTGCGATGGGAAATCAATTTGGCTTGTTTTACGCATTAGGAAATCAACTCATGAAGTGGCAGTGATTTGTTTCGTTTACGGCAAGACGGCAATGTTCGGCATTTAAACCAGTTGTTGTTGTTGTTGTTGTTATTTTTAAACACATGCAATCTTAACGACATCAAGTATGTGAGACAATTTAGTGTTTTCGTTGTTGAAAAAAATCACACATGACCTGAAGTGTCAAAATAACAATTTGCATGAATCTTCTTTGCCATTCTCTTGATTTGCATTACCTCCGAAATAAAAGGATGGGGAGTTTAGGTCATCTACTTGTTGCGTTACATGGAGGCCTTTAAGGATGAGTTCAGTCTAACTATGATCAGATTCACAATGATTCGGACGATAAAAGACAATTTGAAGGACAAATCATCTAAGATTTTAATGTTCACGAAGACGTAATGTTAATGTTAACTGAACTGCAACATAACTGGAGAAAGGGGAAAAAGCGCTAACAGTCATTTTGGGACATATTAAGGGGCTTGGTGAACTTTTAAAGGAAAACGTTCTAACAAAAGTAGAATTTGAAGAGCAAAAGCAGTTACTACTCATTGACCTTACAACTATCACGTAAAAAAAAGTCAATTACATCATTGTCTACCAGGACATAATAAACTCTCTGTCACAAAGGCTTTCGATGTAGTCCACAGCTTCTCTGAAGTATGCCCCTGGATAACGCATAATATACTCCATCAACTTAAGCACTTGGCCTTTTGTTATAGAATTGTATGACATTTGTACTACCAATTCGACAAGGGCGAACAGTGCCGTTTCTACGGAAACGACACAAAATATTGAAAATTGTTCTTTGTGTAACATCTAATAACACTGCTGCTTCTTGAGTCGATTTCCTCATTTCCAAAACAAGCCAGATGATTTGCCATCGCCAATCACTACTGCAAGGCGCAGGCATCTTTCTTAAGGAAACAAAGACAAACAGCATGCTCTTTGCAAAATGAAACAAAGAAGCTGACAAAGAAAAAATTATCGCCGTTGACCTGAGATTTTTAACAAGTCGAACAATGACAGGTGAAAATTGCACACGGAGGCACGTGCAACATAACAAAAGTATACATCTATCTATATATTTCTCTGTAGGAAAACGTTTCTGAAAATGGGTATTCAAAAACGTTTTCAAAAACGTTGCAATTTGAGAAATATATACCTTTTGTTTTGAAACTATAGTTCTTTTGTTTTAAACAAAAGGTGTATATATTTTTCGAGTTGCAACGTTTTTGAAAACGGGTGTATACATAGATATAAAACAGTTAATGGTTGCCTCAGGCCAACAAAGAATGCCACTGCGTCAGGAGGATCAAAGATTCACAGTCCAAGCCTCACTGCATGGAATTAAAACTCGTTGAAGGAAAGCGAGGACGGACAACTTCTGACGACTAAAAAGCTAAAAATTTAATAAAAAATAAAAACGTTTCGGTCTTAGACCTTCATCAGTTACATGAAAGATTGAACTTATCAAATCTACCTTAAATAAGATTACAGTACAAAACAAGACGCAAAATACAATTCAAAGCTATGAGTTACGTAACCGGCGTGATTATAACAATACTAAAACAAGGATAAGTGACGCTAATCAAAAACATTCAAAAATAAAAACAATATAGTACATCGATTATATAACGAAAAAAGGAAAACTAAACAATACTAACAATTAAACGTAATTACAAGGTGTAGATACAGGTACAACACTAAATAAATGAACGATACAAGGCAAAAATTTAACAATAGATCGGAAATATGCTACTATAAAAATAATTAACAAAAGATGACAGATAAGACTAAAAACTAAAAACTACTACTTCAAATAAGATGACATTTGCAATGCGGCAAAAGAAAGAGCAGTCAAAAGGAAGGCAACCTACGTTTACGCAAACATGGATCATAACAAAATCCCAAATCGAGGCCTTTGGAGCCCCAAAGGGCTGATAGACAACAAAATCCCTGGGGGGGGGGGGGGGGGGGCTTAAACAATAATGACCGTAATAAGTTTCCCGGACAGGGCCTTTGAGTATACCCAACACCTAAGAGGCTGACAAAATCCAAGAAAAGGGCCTTTGAACGGCCATATATCGCGAACGAAGAATCGCAAAAAAGAGAATTAATTATAACAAATTCTATTCCTAGAATGAAATTCTTTTCTTTTATTTAAACCATGGGGTGCCAAAGAGAACAGCTGAGCACTCCAATAAGCCTCCTTTGTAATTAAAAGCCTGTCGAACTCATCCGACTTGTTTGGGGCAACTGACTGATCAATACATTGAAACGAAAAATCATCTAAAATGTGTGGAGTTTTGTTGAAATGCACTGCTACTTCACAAGTTGTTTTGTTTGTGAGCATAGCAGACTTGTGATTACGAAACCTAATTCGAAAATCAGTGGTGGTAGATCTATATATATATATATAGATATATATATGTATATCTCTTGCTAGATGTTTTGGTGTGTAGCATCGAAGTATATTTTTGAAAGTTGTTCTGTGTTTCTGCATTACTCTCAGGATGTTATCGCTTCTGCTTCCAAGTGTAGTGTTTTCATGGTGGGCTTGAGTTTTCTGGAAGATCCACCCAGTACGTCAATAATAATAATAATAATAATAATAATAATAATAATAATAATAATAATAATAATAATAATAATAATAATGATAATAGGATTATTTTTCTCTGAAAGACACAGCAGAAGCAATTAAGTATTTTTTAAACTTAATTATTTCATTTAGTAAGCACATTGAACAAATATTGACATTGAACCGTCTTTTATAACAGAAGCAGTTTGTTTTTACATTTTATCCCTTTTTTATGTGTCAAATATTATGTTTTTAAAAATAGATTATAGCCATTTTTAGGAGACTTCTCATAGGCTACGCCTTTGTGCTTTATGTGGAACGTTTTTTTTAAGCATGTAGACGTTTAAAACTGCATAATCATAATAAAGTACTATATATAACAATTTTTATTTACTCACCCTGTAGTATTCCTCTCACAGGCTTGGTCAACCCACCACCGCCAGATCACGGTGCTTTAAGCTGCAATCGTGGTAATATGCCTCTCTTTGGCGGTTACGGTGAAATTTGTGAGGTGAAATGCCAGAAGGGATTTGTGCCAGAAAAACCACATGCGCTCCTCTACGCCTACTTTAATGGCCAATTGACCACTGTTCCGGCGGGCCATGAATTTCCTTGGGCAGATTGTGTCCCGGGTAAGGACACCTTTCTTAAATAATCTCGTCGCCAGGACCATCTCAGTCTCCGCTGAAAATGGCGGCACCTACGACATTTTAAAACATTAGAAACTAAAATTACTCGTCGTCTAAAAGCTTTTCAGGGCAAACAGATAAATTAAATATCAACATTACTAGATTATTTTGAATCCCGGGAACACCCTCGGGACGAGGTTATCTTTTCAATGCTATTGTAAAAGTTCTGTCAAGCCCCATCTCTGACAATCCTCCCCACCACCCTTTCGTCTGTAATAAGACTCTTACCCCCCCCCTTTGTAAGTCAGATTTTGTGATGAGATCCTTCTTTAATAAGCCACACCCCTTCCCATTCAGAAGCCAATTAAAATACTGGTTTTAGTTAGTTTCAGTCACTGACTGAGGGTATAAATAACGGTGTAGCTATAAAACGGTGACACACGAATTCTTTCTTGTCATATAATATGTGGTTAATCCTTATGGCTTCAAATGGTAGCTGTCCTTATCCTTCATCACAGGATATGAGGATCACTTCGATTACCCCTTTCTTGTTCTATTTAAGTAACTGTTGTGACAAGAAGTGTCAGAAAAAGTTGGTGTTATTTGTCTTTAAAATTTATGATTTGTATAATCCAACCCCTGAGGGAGATGAGGGGAAGGGTGGCTTATTGGAGATTTTAACGTACCCAGGGTGACAGGATGTTTTCTTACGCTTTCTTATTTTGCACTTTTTAAACCAAACAAAACAATATAAAACAAACAACTGCACCAAGTCAAGCATATGGTATGAATATTTCCAAGATATCCCTACCTTATTCCTTCTTTTTTTCTACTTCTATAAATGATGGGAGAAATGGGAAACTTCACTATAATTCTATTCTATTATCTTTAAGTATTCTCTTGACTATCTTCACGATCGTTGATGATCGCTTCATGAAAAAAAAATGTTTACTTATACTGTTTTATAAATATTCGTGACGTTAAGTATTACGCATATTTTCATTGACACGGAATGAAATACTTTTCCATCTTGTTTTCCTACAGAGTCCTAGGTTTGCAAATGTCAAGATCAAGAAGTTGCTGGCACCACAAAAGCCCGGCGCTGGCTGCAAGAAAACGAATGGAATTTAAAATAAAGGTTTAAAGATAAAAATATAAAGACAAATAAAGATTTAAAGATTTCAATAAAGAATACAACGATATAGTGTATAGAATGTCTGTTTTATACTGAACTTTTGTTCTTAGGCCATCGTAGCTTGATTAAGAATAAAACACAAACAGCGGTGAGAAACAATGTAAATAAACGCATTTTGATAAACTTGACGTTTCGTATCAATATGGTAGACAACATACATTTTCAAAAGTAACCGTTACAGTGTTTGAAAACGGTTTACATAGTTTACAATAAGGTCTGGAACCGAGATTAAGAGAAACGTTCTTGACAGTAATTTAATAGTTCGGACAGTCTGTCCGTCCTGTTAAGTTCGTTTTTCTTAATCTCGGTTCCAGACCCCTATTGTAAACTATATATATAAACAGTTTTCAAACACTGTAACGGTTACTTTTGAAAATGCATGTTGTCTAGCATACGAAACGTCAAGTTTATCAAAATGCGTTTATTTACAATGTTTATCACCGCTGTTTGTGTTTTATTCTAGTAGTAATGTGGGCTCGTATGGGAAGATGAGCCTCGTTTTGATGTAAGGATGACGTCATAACCGGAACCGGAAGTCACGTGTTTTTAAGAGGGGAAACCGCTGACCAGGAAGGAAAAAAAAGGGATCGCGGGCTCATGCAACCGGAAGTCACGTGATTTGGAAAGGGAAACCGCTGGCGCGTAGGAAAAATGGATCGTGGGCTCAAGGGGAAGTAAACCCGCTGAGAAAACGCGGGCTCAAAGTCCAAAGTCCAATGGTGGGAACGAGGGTGGTCCTTGACTGAAAAACAAGAAAATAAAAAAAATAATATTTTATTGTCAACCTTTTTTCACAACAAGTGAGAGAAAACTAAAGTGGAGAGGACGAGGGTTTATTCGATTTCTTCTTAATAGCATCTTGCTCATGCTTGGCTTTCTTCTCTCTGATGATCAGCCAGTCTGGCATGACGCATGCTCCTGAAGGTGATAGGTTGTAAACACAACCCCCAACAGAAATGGTAGCAGCTGACGTTTTAAGGAAGGAGAGTATATGGTTTTCGATGAAATAGTGGAAATCCCTATTAATGAGTTCCTTTTGATAATATTTGAGTGTTCCTTTGAGTTCCTTTTAATAATATGAGTATTCCTTTTAATAATACGAGTATTCCTTTGAGTTCCTTTTAATAATATGAGTGTTCCATGATGAGTATTCCATGATGAGTATTCCTTTGAGTTCCTTTTGATAATATGAGTGTTCCTTTGAGTTCCTTTTAATAATACGAGTATTCCTTTGAGTTCCTTTTGATAATATGAGTGTTCCTTTAAATAATATGAGTATTCCATGATGAGTATTCCTTTGAGTTCCTTTTAATAATATGAGTGTTCCATGATGAGTATTCCTTTGAGTTCCTTTTAATAATATGAGTATTCCTTTTGATATGGGTTGAGTGTTGCAATTGATAAGATGAGTTGAGAGTTCCATGTGGTGTCGCTAGAGGTGACGTCATGGCCCTGCTTGGCTTACAGATGTCCGATTCAATGTGGTGTCGCTAGAGGTGAAGCTCTCACCACGACGAAAAACGAGTCCTATTCCTATTAGTTCCCGATTGAACGTGAAGGTGACTTCATGGGCTCTCACCACGACTGTCTCACTGGTATCCATAAGGAAACGTCTGAAACGTGATAGGATCCACGACTCTCTTCTCGTAGACTAACTGGTATTGTTTGTATTCTGGGAAGGTGTACAGTTGGTAGTGTTGGGGATCGCGTACAATTTGATATGATTTGACGACCTGGGTCTGCCTGGGTTTGAGGAGGGGCTTCTGGATTTCGTCCAGGACATTCTGACGCATGATGTTGTAATTCAATTGGGTTTTGCCTTCGCTGTTAAGGCGGAACCCTCGCACCTTGCACTCGACGTGGCCCTTCTGGGTTTGGTATCCATAGTTCTTGGGACCCCCTGAGACAAATTCTACGATGTAATCCTCCTTGTCCAATTCACTCGTAAACTCGCCGAGGTAATCGCCCAAGACCGGGGTGGGTTGATTCTCGTCCGTCCAATAGATGACGGAGTCGGTGTCGTAGTAGAGGACACGTTCCCCTAGCTGTTCCAGGGCTGCATACAGTCGGAGCCGGGCCCAACAGGTCGTGAAACATGCCACGAAGATATTGAGGTTTGGTGACACGGGGATGTCTTCGTCTTGGTACTGGTAATGTACCTCCACTAATTGCTCGTTGATGACGGAGACGTGACGTACGTCCAACGTACTGGTATCTAGAAAACGGTGGAAGGCTTGAGGGTCGTCAAACGTCTGGACTTGGGTTTTGTTGAGTCGTTGTCCAAACTTGCCCCACATGGAATTGAGCATCATTTTAGCGAGGGTACGCAACCCCGGATTCTTTTGGATGTTGTTGTACTCCAATTGGATGCCTTCATGCTCGAAGTACTCTCGAAGGTATTGCTGACGTTTGGTTTCGTCGTCACCGACCCAGGATGGCCACCCGCTGGCTTCCTGTTTGATCTTCAACCAGGTGTTGACGTAATCTCGGAACAGGCCCTCACACGTCTCGTCAAAATGCCAGACCTCATAGATGTACAGGATGTCGTACCCCAAGTCCACCGCTTTAGATAATTCGGGGGTACACCATGTTCCCGTCAAGGCTCGCTGTTCGTCGGTGTGCACACATTCTGCGCATCTGTCTAAGGGTCGTTTGACCATCTCTTGTTCCACACAGGCAGCACAGAGAGGAAAAAGGAGTTTGGAGGCATGACGGTAAGGCAGGACAGGATGGTAGAGATGACGTGGCGGCAGGACTTGGCATTTGACAAGGCCAAAGTAGAAACTGATGTCGGTGTGTCCCGGATTGAAGATGAAACGAGGATGGCCTTTGGGGTACACACAGGTCTTGTTCACCCAGGGGTACAAGGAGGTCACATCAATGTAATGTATTTGTTGACTGGGTGTCACGTGATGGTACAGTTTGACGGCATTGGTACGACCCCCGCAGAAAGCGTCACGGGGATTCAAGGGTTCTGTGAAGTCAAGGGTCCCCAGGAAAGTTCTGATGTCTAAGGAGGTGTCTTTGAGACGGGACCAATCACATTCCCACATTTCCACGACAGTGAAGCCTTGCTCTCTAAATTGTAGGGTTCTTTGCTGGGTGGTCTCGTAGACATCTTGCATGGTTCGATCATAGTGACGTAGATGGCTTTCGTGACGAATGGGGAAACAGCGACGACACCCATGCCAGAAACACCCGTGAAATTCGTAGATGGTGTTGGTACTGGCATCGAAACCATCGACATGGAAGTTAGTGCCAGGGATGCAATACTCGCCAGCATTACGGGCATGTTGAACGCTGTGTTCTTGGGCACACCAGGTTAACCATTCCAGGGCCACGTTGGAGTAGTTGATGCGATTGCGCCATCCTCGGACGGGTTCACTGGCAATACTGTTGGGGATCATGCGATTCATGCGTAAATCGCGGTTACAAGCAGAGGCAATGGTGATGTGGTCGAAGGGGTTGAAGCCCGTGAGCGTTTCAAACAACCGTTTGAATGTCAAGCAACCTTCTTTCAAGAGACGTACATCCGATTGGCAGTAGGCCACCAGTTCTTTGCGGAAGTTAAAGACCTGGTCGCGCTGGTCTTGATGCCAGGTTTCCAAGGCTTGCTTGCCTTCGGGGGACATGGTTTCAGGCATGTAGTAATCGAGGGCCGGGATGGGTCCTACGTAGTTTTGATGGTCGGGATGATTGAACTTGTGGGGGAAGTACCCTTTGCGGAGTTCTGTCAATCCAAAGGTTTTGGGAAACGCGGACAGAGGCATCTGGAAGAAACTCAATGAGTCGATGAAGCGGATACGATCGTGTTGCACTTGTAGGAGTTTACACCCGTTCCGGAGCTGCTCGACGATCCTATTGTCGCCATAATATTGATGAATGATAAAGTAACCATCGTACCCTTGGAAGTTATGGGCCAACACATTAACTTGGCGGGTATCGTGGAGGGTCAAAGTATCCAACCATTCCAGGAAATCTCGGACGCAATGGGTGCCATGGAAACACACGGGTTGGTCGTCGTCGTCTTCGGTTTCGGCCACCACGAGATTCGCAATGTGTTGTTCTTGGGGTTGCATGGCTTCAATATCAAAGAAGACATGAAGGGGTGGTAGGCTGTCTTCCTCCTCCTCCTCGGGGGTGGCATCCACCCTACGTTTGGCGCGGGGGCCTCGTTGTCGTTTCCTCTTTCTTTTCTTGTCTTGAGTGGCTATTTGAATAAAACAACGATGAGTTGCGCCGTCCACGTACTCATGACAACAGGGACAATCCATGTAGCCACATTGATGGTTGTCCATGTGGCGAGCAGGAAGTAGAAGTAGACATTGAGCACAGCGACGGCGTCGAAAGCAGACGGAGGAGTCTAGGTTGATCACGGGTTTGCCGGCGTGGTCCTTGACGAGATGCATTTGGAAACAGGTGTCTCCAAAAAAGTCCCGATGACATTGTTGACAACGTTGCGTGGCTTTCTGGCCTCGAGGGTACGCCTCTAGGAAATCAGGGCACTCTTTTTGGCAACAGGCCCTGCAATGACGTTTGTTGTTGCATCGATGCTTTCCCTCCTCGTTATAGGGTTTCCAACAATGGGCACAGACGTAACTGGATCCGAAAAAGCCTGGCAACTTGGTAATGACATCATAATGACCTTTCTCGTGCAACAGGATCAATTGTTTGTCTTGAAGAGGACCAAAGGTGGTGATGTGATAAGAACGGTCGGCATCCACCAACAGGATCTGGTAACCGGTCAGGGAAGGAGTGGTACTGAATTGGGTCAAGGCATGGTAGCCACAAGGGCCGAGTGGCACCTGGGCCTCGTGATGGAGCAAGAGAGCCATTTCTTTTTGCAGTTTAGTTCCTTTTCTAATGCTGTTGTATTTGGGGTGTTGATGCACGCGAGCTTGGGCGGTGACGAGGGCTCTGGCACAACAGAGGTCATCCTTGTTTTGGATCTGGATAATGGAACGTTTCTGGGGTATTAAATTTCGTAGAGGCTGGTGTCCGGGTCTGTTCTGGCGTCGGCGGCCGGTGCCTTGAGGGGCATGATGGACTTGAGTAATGGAGACTTGAAAGGAGTCGTCCATTTCAAATTGTTCATTGCTGTTGAGGGCTTGGGCTAAACGTTGGAATAAAGCCTCGACACGGTCGCCGCCTTGGCGCCATTCACCTGCACGTAATCCCCAGCCCTGAAAATTATTATGGAGTCTGTTGGAGGCGATGGTAAAGTACAGACGATCTTGATCGTGGAGGGGTGGTGTGGTGGTGGTCAACACTTGATTCACCGCGCGACGTAACCCCTCTTCTAGAGCTCGAGTCATGCTCTGATTGGGAATGAAATTCCCCCTTTGGCGTAAGCGGGTGTTGAAATGACGTTCACGTACTCCCAGACGGTTGCTCAAACGATCGACATAGGGTTGGAGTTCAAAGTCAAAGACACCCTCCGTATTGGCATCCAAACCTCCCCCAGTTTGTTGAAGAAGATGGGTTTGAAACGGACGTTGGCGTTCGAAGCGATCCAAGGCCTCTTCACAAAGCTCATCACTGTCCTGCATGTCTTCCGTACATGGTCCCACACAGGAAGTGGTCTCTTCTGGCTCTGAATCGGAGAACTCGAGACCAAGCAGGGCCAGGACCTCGCGTCTTGCGAGGCCACTAGGCCCTGCTTCCTCCTCATCTTGGAGAGAGGACATGATCAGATGAACTGACTGGAGATCGGGGCTCTGTTTTTATAGAGAACCAAAAGGTCACGTGGGAGGGGAAGGAGCCAATCACTAAACAGGGTGCCCCCCTGAGCGGGGGTGCCCTAGGGAGGGGTGGAACGAGGTGGGGGGGACCCCCCTCCCCCCCCCCCCTCTCTAGTTAGGGTCCATGGTGCATGATGGGAATGAATGAGAGACTATAAAACAGATCGCCCCTCGAGGTGAGTCATCTCAAAATGGACGCTGGCCATGAGAAGCTATTAGAAGCCTTTGAGGAGTTTGAAGTCGATTTAGAAGTTGAACAGATCTTAGAGAAAGTGAAGAGGGAGTTGGAGGAGGAGGAAACGTTTACGGAGTTTGCAGAAAGGTTAAAGCAACTGGAACCGGAGAAAGTCGAGGCGCAGAAACGCCGAGCCGAAGAGACCGTTCGTTTACAAGCATATTGTTACCCTCACATGACCTGTGACTGGTACATTGAGGGGCTGGATTATTGCTGGACCAACTGGCACCACCAATTTAAGCGACCAGCCACACCTCCCCGAGCACCGCCACCCTCTCCCGATGTCCCGCGTAAGACCGTTCCGCACCCGCCGTCACAGATCCCCCGTCAGCTACCATCAAAGCGACGACGACGACGATGACTCCACCAACGACTATGACCCCCACGACGACGACGACGACTCCGACTATGACCCCCACGACGACGACGACGACGACGACGAGTACGAACGGGCAGTCCTCAGGGCGAAACGAGCACGCAACATGGTCAAATGTGCACGGTACCGGACCGAAAACCCAGAGAAAGTGGCCGCCTCCAAAAAAAAGTACCGAGAAAACAATCGAGAGTTCCTAACGGAGATGCAAAGGCTCTACCGGGAAAGGCATCCAGACCGTGTGATGGTGTCCAACCAGTGTTACCAGGACAAACGTCGTAAACAGCTGTTGACGGCCCGCCAGACCTACAAGGCAAGGTATCCAGAGCGCGTGGCTGAGTGTAATAGGCGTTACCGGGAAAGGAATCGAGCCATGCTGCTGGAGAAGCAAAGGCGCTACCGAGAAAGGAATCGAGCCCAGCTGGCGGAGGCCCAAAAACGCTACCGGGAAAACAATATGGAACACCTCCTGGAGAAGGAGCGACAATATCGGGAGACCCATCGAGAGGTGTTGATGGAGAAAGAGAGGCGTCGTCGAGCCCGCCTGCGGGAGAAAAAGAGCACTCGAGCCCGCCTGGTGGAGAAAAAGAGCACTCGAGAGAAAATGGAGGCTTTAGGACCTTTGACATTAACCATCCCCCTGACGGATTATTTGAAATCCGTTCCTGTGACGCAGGAATCTGTGGATACAAACGGACCGCCCACGGACTCTCATACTCTGTTTGATTTGGATTCGGGGGGCGATACAAACGGACCGCCCACGGACTCTTATACTCTCTTTGATTTGGATTCGGGGGGCGTGCAAGTTGCGGACTCCCCTGATTGGGAGAATGTTTCGTATTTGCAGGAGTTATTGAAAGACATGTCACCCGAGGATTGGCAGCAGGTCATAAACGATGTCGAGACTTTTGATCTGGAGACATTGGTGTCCCCTGAAGACCTCGTTCATGACATGTCATCCGACGAGGGGGTGGATTTATTGTTTGATTTGTAACCCCCTCGTCCTCTGGCAGAACATCCGTGTCAGTATTTGTGAGAGAACAAATGAACTTGACAACTCATCAATCAAAATGACACAAGTGACATTGTTTATTTTATCGGGCATCACAAGGGGTTCTGTCTCGCCAATGCTGCTTGAGACTACCGAACTGCAGAATAACAATGTAACATTTTTTGACTCAACATGTTAATTAAATGTTTACAATTTCAAACGTTTCTTGGCTTGCATGATTTTCTTGACCACCCGTTCCGTCTTGTTTTTCTTGCCGGGTAAGCGATCAATGGCTTGGATCATCTTGGTATCGGCTTTCCATTTATCTTGCAAATTCTTAGCACGGCTGTAATCAATGTCGTGTTGCTTAGCAATTTGGTCCAAGCGATTGATCCCGGGATCCCCCCGTTTCAGGCGTTTAGCCAAATGGGTGCCAGGGCCCATGTACTGATAACCGGGCCAATGAAATTCCTTCCCCGTTTTCGCAATCCATTTTTGGACATCCAAGGCCCCTCCTCGTTGGCGGCGTTTCCGTTTGATACCCCTCCTCCTCTTAGCGGGCATGTTTTATTCACTGTCGTATTGCAAACGTCTCCGTCGGGGTTGTTTGGTTTTGGTCCAATCTTCCCAACCGGGTAAGGGTTTCAATCGTTGCACTTCCCGGGAGACGCCTTTGCCTTTGCCTTTGCCTTTGCCTTTGCCTTTACCACTTTCGGCTAACTTTTTTTCCCAAGCCTTGCGGCGTTCTCGCACGGCTTCTAAACGCGATTGTAGATCCCCTCGACTGGTAGAAGGTCTCTCTTCTCCTCGACTGGTAGAAGGTCTCGGTTCTCTCGCGCCTTCCCTGGTAGCAGGGGTAATGGTGGGTTTGGGAGCCGACGGGCCTCCTTTTATCATGCGCTTCAACCATTGTTCCACGGGTCCCGTCACCAAATCCCCGGCTTCTTCTTCTTCGCCTGGTGGACCACCCGGGGCACCCGGGGCACCAACCCCCACCCCACCAGGAAATTGACGAATGCGTTTGGTTAACTTGATTAATTCTTGACTCAACGGTTTGGTTTGAGCATTCACCAGGGCGGGAGGTAATTGGGGGTTGGCTAACAACACATGTTTTTTGGCGGCGAGCGTCGCGGCTTTGTTCAACAAGGCATTTTCGGTGAGTTCTCCTTTGTAATATTGAATGAGTTGTTCCAAGTCCTTTTGGGGAATCATGTACACTTCGTCCATGGTCGTTGACTACAGTCGGAGCAAAGTTCCCCGTCTTCCTGGTCACGGCAACTCTTACAAAGACGGGCCCTCAAGATGTGTTGGTACTCTCGATACAACAGGTGATATTTATGCTTCCAATAATGACACTCGTCTTTCCACTGGTCGGTGGCCCGATTGGCCTCTTGTAATAGAGTCATCCACGTAGGGAGGGTTAACGAACACATTGACATAGCACCTCGTGAAGTCCTTGAAACAACCCTTGTCCTTTTTGTTGGACTAACCACTGACGACGTTTTTTGACGGAATGTCGACGACGCCCCAAATCACGTAGTACCTTTTTATAGGGTTGAAGTTTAGCCAGCATGGGTGGGGTGACAGGAATCTTGTTTTTTAAAAAGTTCAAGACCAGTTCACTCACAGCATTGATTTGATCGGCATTGGCATGTTGTAACAATTCTTGACGTTTGGAACCATTGGCTTCTTGTAACATGGACCGTAAAAACGGGAATTGACGTCGAAGACGTTGCATCCTTTATCGGTGACGACGACGATACCGTTGATTGGCTTTTTGAATCGTGCGTTTTATACGTTTATCCGTTTCCAAGGCCGCGGCTTTCCCCAATCCTACCATAGCGGGCACCAATAGATTTAAAAAACCGCCTCGTTGACGACGACGGCGTCGTCTTCTCCTCCTCACCATGGTCGCCCCGTCAATAGACGTTGAAGGGCTTTGTCTTGTTTGATGAGGTCTTGCGTCTCTTTATAGCCTTGACGGGTATTGCGTTTGAAATCGGACCACCAACCCCCACCTCGTTGTCGTCGGTAATGTTGTACATTATCGGTAATGCCTTTCAAGGCTTGACCCCCTAATTTGCCTAAAGCCAGTCCAAACCCAGGCGCGGGACCTGATAGAAACATACTCATGCCATGGGCAATTTTATCCACCAAACGGGGTTTGCGACGCATTAAAGCCCCTCCTCGTTGTTTCCTTTTTCGGCGTCGTCGTCGTCGTTGGACGGCCATGGTTCTAAGAGTGTGGGACTAGGAGGGAGCGGCTTTTTATGGATCCAATACTCTTTGGGTTTCAAGGGACGAGGACATCCATCTACATAGCATAGGGCTTCCAAGGGTTGGTACACAAAATGACCATG
This sequence comes from Siderastrea siderea, assembly GCA_964030785.1. Taxonomy (NCBI): domain Eukaryota; kingdom Metazoa; phylum Cnidaria; class Anthozoa; order Scleractinia; family Rhizangiidae; genus Siderastrea; species Siderastrea siderea. The sequence goes on along the minus strand of OZ034976.1, from coordinate 35,771,555 downwards.
GTAATCTTGGAGACATCGTTTGGGTAATGGAGGGGTGAAATCCACAATGGTATCATCCAAGGTTTGCATCTTGATTAAAAATCGTTCCAGATCCTCCAAGGGAATACCCCGCACATGGGTTTTTAATTCGGTCAAGGCTTTGGCATAGGTGGTAAACGCAAATCGACTCATGGTCACTTTAAATCGGTATTGTTTAAAATCATTCCATCCTTTGACCACGGTGCCCACCGCCGCCAAACAGGCTACCAACGTACTGTTTTCCAATAGCGGACCCGCAATCATGCCGGCAGCCATCAGGAGTAAGGCCAACCCATTGAACAAGGCATTGATACACCTGTAATGATTCAACATTTTTCGATAACACCACCATTGTTGATGATAAAAGGCATACAAGGAATCCATGCGTTGTAATAATTCCGGGGGGAAGGGAAGACCATGTTGTTTCGATCCATTCAATAACGACACGACGGTTTTCATCTTTTTACGGCGAAACACGGGACGACGAGGTTTGTACGCTCGGTGCTCCTCCCTGTTTATAACTGGTCACAATGCTATTGGTCATGGTGACATTAGCAATTTCACGTCCTTGGGCCAACTGTTCTTGATCTTGTAACAGCATCCGTAAACGTCGTTGTAAATCCGCTTGACGCAAGGTACGAGGGGGTGGAGTCCGAGATCCTCGAGGAGTGGAGGGGGTGGAGGAAGGTGTCCTAGGTGAACCGGGGAAAAGTCGTCGTCGTCGTCCGCGTCGTCCACCACGACGGCCACCACCACCACCACCACCACCACCACCAGCACCTCCACCAGCACCACCACCACGTCCGCCACCTCTAGTCCTAGGACCACGACGTCCCCCACGTCCATTTCCACTTCCCCCACGTCCATTACCCCCTGCACCCGCTGCTGTTCGAGCACCCGCTGCTGTTCGAGCACCCGCTGCCAAGGGTACGCTAGGAGGAGTCGCAGGAGTTAGAGCACCAGAAGACTCCGGGGTGGTCTGTATGCTACGGAATGATTGACTTCCTGCACTTCCTACCCCGGCTGGGGAAGAGGCCTGGGCAGGGGGCACACCATTCAGATCGGGCCAAGCGGCGACTGTCCTGGGGGAGGGGAGACTGCTCAACAACTCACGGAGGGTATTGGGGTGCATTTCCTCCATGGCAACGTCGAGAAGGCCTTCGTCTCCCGTGAAATACAATTGTTGCATGGTTCCTGGGGACATTTGTTGCATGGTTCCTGGGGACATTTGATTGCCGCTGGCCGCTCCCACCCCCGCCGGGGACACGGTATCGTACGATTGCGGAGGTTGACGGTCATCATCATCGGCCATGGTCGCTCTTTTTTCCTGTTCAAATGGGGTGTCGTGCCTTTATAGTCGTTTTTGATAGGTGCGAGTCCATCCTTCGTCTTTTAACAGGTGACTCAACACCCGTTGTTGATCGGACGAGGCCGGATGTAAATCCAAGACCAAATAGCCATACGGTCGTGTCGTGGCTTGATGAAACGTCTCCAACGTGTCTTTCCAAGTGGTCGGAAACGATTGAAGCATGACATTGCGTACCCCTAATTGATCTCGGGGGTTCTTGAACGCCACGATGTAATGGGCATTGCGGGATATACTTTTGGCATAGCGACCCACGGGAAACATGTCTTGGCACAAGTAGAGCACCGTCACCCCTTGATGATGCGAATGTTTGGTGAATAAATCCAACACGCGTTTATCGTGACTGCCTTCATCCATTAAATCATCCAAGACCAGGACCCCCTGTCCTTCAGGAAACCATTGCACTAAGGCCTCATGATCGGGAATCCCTTCGTGAAACACCACCCCTTGATCTTGCATGCCTTGAAATCGATCTTGCCAGGCCCCATAACAATAATGCCTTTGGGTCGGTGGACTTTCAAACAACTCGGGGTTGTCTACCAAGAGTTTTTCCGTAAACGCAGTTTTCCCACATCCCGAAGGACCCACCACCAAGATAGAGGAAGGCGTATGAAAACGAAATGGTTTCCCCGTTTGCATGATGACGACGAACTACCCTTAGAAAAAAAAAGGCACCTTTTTATTGGAATCGGTGGGACTCGAACCCACGTACGACCCTCCTCATGTATCCGAGGGGGGATCCAAAGGCTCTACCCACTGAGCTACGACTCCGACATCACTTTTTTCCAACAAATTTTATTTAAGCATTACATTGATGATACGGCTGACAACACAGTTGATACCATCTGGCTTCTTGGCCTACAATCAATTGTTGAAGGCGTTGACCGGCTTGATGGTCATTACTAACATAATCATGATCCGAAAACTCATTTAAAAACGCTTGCAAGGTCCGTCCACGGGCTTTGGCTTTCAAGTACAACAAGGCGTAATCACCACAACTCTTGCTTGTAATGGCTTGGAGGGACTTGCCATTGGTCACTACATACTTCCAATGTTGGACAATCCAATCTCGTAACGGGGTCGCTTGCACGTACGTATCCAATGGCAAAGCATAACTGTCCAGGACTTCACACACCTTTCCATCCGTCCACACCGCTAACCAATGTTGTCCCGGTTGATCGTGTGGGTCGGTATTCACAATGTACCCTTGGGGTTGGGTCTTGACAGGAGTCTTGGGTAAACGATCACAGGCCACCGTCCCGTAAAAGACCGGTTTCAATTGGGGGTCGTCTCGGGCTAAATAATCCAACTGCACATTATTCAAGGCCACATGTTCCATCAGTGCTGGTAAATGTTATACAACACGGCTCCGTTCCTGTCAATCTCCAGCAAATTCTCAAATTCTCCATACACGAGTACGGTTATATTGACACCGGGGGCAGCTCCAAATTCCAACACCAATTGTAAATCGCCCGTTTGCTTGGGGTTGAGGTTTTGACTGTCAGCACATCCATTGGCCACATTGTCAAACATGTACAAGGTACAATTTTTAGCTTGGCCCCAATCTTCTAGTTCTACCATATTGCCTTTCTTTTTACACCAGGCACCACTGGCTTGCAGAAAACGGAAGTAGCCTAGATTATCTCGGGTGCCATTGTTGTGCACTAACTGGAGGGTTTCATAAGGGTACTCTTCTCCTCTGACAATCTGTTTAATGGACGTCAGACCAAATTTCTGGAAACAGAACGGATCTCGGGTCACATCTCCATTGAAGGCACGGCTGTCCAGTAACCCCACAATCAATCGGTCAGGTATTCTGTTTTGAAACAGGTTCGGGATATCAAAGCGGACCAGGTTGTTTTGCATGCTGAAAGTCCGGATTTCACTGCGGACGGTCGGGTAAGCCGCCACTTGGCCTTCATTGTGTCTTTTGCTAGAGATACTCTGGTAGATGGCGTCATTCAAACGCAGTTGGCAGAGATGAAACCGTAGTTTCACATCGCCTTCCATCAATCGGCCAGCTAGAGCCACTCCATTCAAAAACAGGCTGGGGCCATTGAAATGAAATTTCATCTTGATTTCAATACCAGGCACCAACAGTTTGCCAGTGTGAAAGACTTCCAAGTGCGGGGTAAACACCAGACTGTGGGTGACACCTGCAGCATACTTGGTCACTTCAGCGACCATGGCGTCGAAGGCCCCTTTGTGATTGTCACTGAGAGCTTGCCAGTGAACATGGTCTCCTGCTTTGTCTGTGTTGGTGGCGGTCCATTGGGGTGGGAAATCCACTTGATTGTACCAGCCTTGGGGTCCTAACACGGTCTTGCCATCTTCTCGATCATAATTCAACAAGGTTTCCAGGTAAGCTTTGTAATGATACGTGTCGGATTGTGGACTGATCAACGTGCCATTCAACTGCAAGTCAATTTGTTTGATGACGGAATGGGCCAAATTATTGACGGGCCACAATTTCTGATTGGCCACCAAGTTCCCGGCATCGTCCTTTTTCAAACTCAATTCCATGGTAAAGTAACTGCGTCCCAAATCCACAAAATCGTCCAACCCCGGTATGATGAATTCCATGGGATTGATACCCGTGGTGGTGGGTTGGATGGTGACCATGCGATAGGCATTGATGCTAATGTCGGTCGGTGGCACCTTGAAAATCCGTAAGGCAGGGTTGACGGTCCCTTCGGAACGCTCGTGAGCCGGGGCGGTTTGTGTACTCACGTCAGGCATGTTTAACGTCGTCGAGTGGTACCCCGTCGTCGTCGTGAGGGGTTTTTATAGCGTCGTCGTCGTCGGGCTAAACGTTGTCTCAAATCAAACCCGGGGACTCTCATCACCTCGGGACTTAACCATCCACCACGTTGTCGTCGCATGAGTTTCCAAAACGGATACAGTCCACCCCATTGAGACAACCCTCGATTACTACGAATCCGTCGAGGTCGTGAATGCACGGGTTCCATTAGACTCCCAAAATATCACGGGCACGTTTGGTTTGTTTGGGAAATAAGGCAGTGGCTACACGCACGGCGTCTTTCACGTTCTTATGACTCAACGCTTTCTTGGCTTGTTTGGTGATTTCTTTTTTAAGGACTTGTTCGGCTTTGCGTTTAACACCGCGTGTCAAACCCGTTTCCAAGCCTCTCTTGATATTACTAGGCAATTTTAAAGGATTTCGCGTCCTTATAAGACCTTGCAACCCCCCACGCATCAGATCCGTCATCACTCCTTTGCCTTGTTGATCATACCACTCGTCGGTTCGAAATCGTGTCAAACTTCCCCCACGCATGGTGTCTTCTTCTTCACCAGGGATAAACGTTTTGTTTAGGCTTTATGGGACTCCCCTTTTTATACCGTCATCATCGTCGTTTTTTCCGAAAAGCGGCTTCCAACCCTTTTTTAGCCCCGTAACTCGCGGCACCACTTGCAGCACCCAACGCCACAGCTTTTCCTCCAGCAATCAAGGCTGGAATGAGGGCGGCCAGGGGCAAGAGACCCCCTCGTTGCCTTCTTCTTCGTCGTCTCATTCGACGCACTCTTGTCTTGGGCATCTTTGTTTTGTTTTCACAACTCTTGTTTTCTTTTTATACTCACATGACGTTGCACGTAAACGATTCCCCCGCCCACCGTTTGCGTTTCCCACTTCGCATTTCTTCCATACGTTTCTTCGTTGATCTTAGGTAATTCTTTTTGGCTAACTTTTCTACCCCTTTGGTGATGGACCAAGCGGCTTTAGGAATCCCAGCAATCACCGCGTTGACCCCTTCCCCCGCTTGTGGACGCTGTGGTCGCCGTCGTCGTCGTCGTCGTCGTCGTTTCGGAGGCATGATTGACTTGGGTTCCCTTCTCGTCTCTCTTTTTTATGTCTTTTTGAAGTGTAACGTGACAATGGTATGACCTTCACCAAACTTGACCAAGTCTCCTCCTCTACCAATGGTTTCAGCCACTTGAACGTGAATCATTTCCACCACCTCGTTACGAAGAGACATGTATTGAATGTGCAACGGTTCAAAATACAGGTTGCCGCGTGCTTCTCGCTTGTACTGGATTTCACGTAACAAATCGGTCACGCGATTGCCCACCACCGTGCTGCCTGCCACGTCGGAGTACACGTGCAACGATCGTGTGGGTTCCCCCACCACGGAACGAAACGCCACATTCAAGTTGGTGAAACGCCAACTACAACTCATACTCAATTGTAAATAATCCGGTAAAATAGAACGCACCGTCCAAAAGACCGCGTTCCCCTGACCGTCGTTCACATCGTTCCAATCGTTGCCAGCGGGTTTTGTCATGTTGGGGATTTGATCCCCCATGAATTCTTGTTGTAAGTTGGGTCCCAAAATCAATACACTGTCAATTTTACGTAACCATCCCATCTTGAGCGCCAACTTGGTGTAGATGGTCAGGGCGGGCGTGTCGGTGCCGCAATGGCAGATATTGGTGTTGTCGATGAGCAGATCCTCGCCTTCCCACTTGAACTTGATGTAGGTGTGTTTGCCTTGATCATTGGTAAACCGACCCCCTTGAATGGCCATTTCCATACGTTGTTGTTCCAAGTGAGTAATGATGGCTTTCATGAAACTCACGCCATCCACCACCCAATCCAAATCTTGGACGTCATTGATGATGCTTCGCGCGGTGTCTACTCGCGAGGTCATTTCCTCGTCTTTTGCACCCGGTTTGGGATAGGTTTGGCCCCAGGATGTCCCCATGACGTACCCATTTTTCTTCACCAACTCATACAAATTGACGCGAGCATCTGGTAAGGAAATGGCACTCAATCCCACTTGCCATCCACCTCCCGTGAGCTGTAACGGTTGAGGTAAACGAATCTTGAAGGAATTGGGTTGGTTGTTGGGAAATTCACGTCGGTTGGCATGACTCGGTAACGTCACGTAGAACGACATGTTGTCTTTCTTCTTCACACCACCACTTCCCTTTTAAAGTGGAGGGTCAGGAGGGTACGTCCTTCACCAAATTTCACCAGATCCCCATTGGTTTCGGCCATCTGGGTTTCCACGATTTCCACCACTTCGTTGCGTACTGGGATATATTGAATATGTCGAGGTTCAAAGTGGGTGGTGTTTTGAGGCTGGTACTTGATTTCTCGTAAGAGATCGGTGATACGACCCCCTACCATACTACTGGTCCCTACATCACAATACACGTGCAAAGGACGCGTGGAGGGAAATTCCAACGAGGGACGAAAGGTCTGGTTCAAATTCACAAACCGCCAATTACACGTCATACTCAAGTTCAGATAATCCCCATCCACTTTCCAAAAGGCGGGCTTGTTGCTGCCATCCAGGACATCGGAGGGTGTGGGAATGGAGTCCGTATGAAATTCTTGTAAGAGATTGGGACCCAATCGATACACGCCCGTTGATACTTGTTCAATCCATCCCATTCTCAGCGCCAAGGTTCTGCCCCATTCCACGCGTGCCACTTGCACTTTGTAATCCACATTGACAGTATTCAACACCAAATCCCCTTCGGAGGTCCATTCAAAGGTCGGGTACAATTTGACACCATTGTTCTCTGCCCATTTGTTGAGGGGTTCGGTTTGTTTGGCACGGGCTTGCACGTAACGGTACACCAATTGATGAAAAAAGTGCGATCCCGTCGAGGAGGCCAATTCCTTTCTCATATCTCGTCCGTAGACAAAGAGTTCGCGACGTTGATGCCACCAGACATCTTCCCCTCGATCGTTTGTGTCATGCACCCGTTCGTGCCATCGTACATACAACAGAGGATGGGAATCACCCACGCTTCCTTCTTCCGCTATCACTGGAATGGTGGGTAAGGATAAACTCACCATACCCACCATCCATCCTCGTCCCACAAATCGGATGGGTTTAGGCAATCGGTTTCTGAAATGATGACTCTTGTTCCCAGGAAACTCTTTGGTACTCGCATGACTCATCAACGTCACGTAAAACGAAGAATTGGGTACCAACGTCATTGTTTTTTTAGCGGCGTCGTCGTCGTTTGCGGGGTTGAAGGGATGTCACGTCTCCACGAGCAATCCAACTATTGTACTTGTCGGGCCACCCTTTCCACTTGACCAACCAACGACCTTTTTGTCGCTTAAGTACCTTCTCGATCCGAAACACCTCGGACACATGGACTTTTTGTAAATCCTCTTCATAAAACGTACCTTGGACGGGGGTCTCATCCCATTCGCGAATCTTATACGTGGGGACAGGACCAGGGATCACACGATGCACCACAAACACTTCTTCGGTCCAACCGGGTAAATACCCTTTTTCAAAGGTACGATGAATCGTATTGAGACGGACATGATCCCCCACCTTCAATTGGGGTTTTTTGTAGCCTTTCAATCGTTTGGCATACAATCGGTTCCACACGGCTTCTTCGTTGTCCCACGTCACGTTTTCGGGGGGCATACCAATACTTCGATGACGGGTGGCATTATACCCCTGCACCAACTCGGGTAAGACATTGTCAAATTTCAACGTGTTGGCCGCGGTCAAATAACGGTATAACCGTTCTTTCAAGGTGCGGTTAAATCGTTCCACCACACTGGCTTTGGCATCCCCTTCGGTTGAAAAATGATGGATGTCTTGCTCCTCCAGCCATCGTTGAAACGTCCGATTATAAAATTCTTTCCCTCGATCCGTTTGCAATCGATTCGGGTGACGTCCTCCTTGTCTCACAATCTTCTCAAAGGCTTTCACGAGGGCCACCCCGGTTTTGGTTTTCAACGGTTCGACCCACGCGTACTTGGACAACACATCCACCACGGTCAACAAGTAGCGTATACCCCGATTATGTTTGGCCAAACGTTGTACTTCCACTAAATCCGCGGCCCATTGATCATCCAACCCCCCTACGATCACGGGTAAGGTAGCAAAACGACGACGTCGGGGTTTATGTAAGGTGTAACCCACATCCTGTTCCAACACCTGTTGGGCTTTTTTCAAAGGGAGACCCTGGGCTTTAGCAAATCGTTGCACCCCACCTAAACTCCCCGGGGCACCAGGATCATGGTAACGCTTCAACCATTGTTGCGAGACATTGACCTTCTTCTTCGTCGTTGACGAAACCTTGGTTTTCTTCTTCTTCAACCATGAGGACGACGAACTCCAGCGTGGGGTTCTCTTTCGAGGGGCCATACGTTTTGGCATTCACCCCATAAGGTCGATATGGTAGGGACCGTGTGGGGATGCGCCTTTTGAATGATTCGATACCATCGCCATGCCTCTGGGTGAGCTTTTAACCATAAGACAAACACCACCCATCGATATAGATTGCGGTCCACATGGGTTTCTTCAAACAGGTGGAGAGGATGCGTGTCCTCGGGACAAGGGGGTATGGGGATTTGGGTGCCGGGTTGATGATCATATAAGACTTGACAAAGGGTTTGATGACATTGCCATTGCCCCAGGGACAAGATAGACTCCCACGCATCACACACAGACTCCATGGTGACATTGATAAAAAATTTTATTCGTTCTCTCATTTTAAAAGAGACCTAGACGGCCATAACTGACGGTCTCTAGACCTTTCTGCCAGTTCTCCACACTGTCACTGTACTTGGGGGGTGGTGCCGGGGCTACCATCATTTCTTGACGGTTCTTGAGCTCTTGAATTTCTCGTAACAATTGTTTCTCATAGTCTGTCAGGGGTCGTTCTCGTTCGACGTCCTCTTTCCTTCTGACTGGAGGACCAGGGATGTCATAGCCCCTCTTGGGATATCCTTGAGCATCACGGGTGGGTGGTTCAGCTTGTTGGTCGGCTTTTTTGGGAGGGTTGTCATGAAACCACGTCCAGTACTTGGAGCCCAAGGGTTGATCGGCCCACCGGAAGAAGCCACACGTTTTCTTGGAACAAGTCAGAAACAACCGATCGGGGTTCTGAGTCGAATGACTCTGTTGAAGCGTAGCGGGTTCACGGCAAAAGCATTGTAAACCACCCCACATGTCCAACACTTCTACATGAGGTTGACTATACACGGCTTTCATATACTCCAGAACTTTATCTTGACCACAAAACAGCAAACACGGTTGCATGGGACATTTCACATACTTCCATCCCTTTTGAGATTCTCGGGCCTCCAAACGCCCCTCATGGTAAGGACATACCATAGTGTCCACTGAACTGGGAGGATCATACACGGTCGTCAAGGTGAATTGAGGTGATGGGGGTGATTGCTCCACCATGTCATTCAATTCTTTCATCATATCTTCCACAGCAGCTCGGGTGTCTTCCACCACGTCGCACACCACAGGATCACAGTCCACGGGCGTCATATGTTGAATGCTCTTCTTCTTCTTCTTCCCCTCTGGGGGATGGGTTGATTTTCTCTTCCGATCGGTGGACATCGTACTCAAAGGTGGATGTCACCCCTATCGACCCTGCCTTTTTATACCTTAGACCCTTGCCTGTCATTGGTCAGCTTATCCTACCCATATAAGGACTTGTGATCGTCCCATTGGTCAGCTTGTTCAATCCAAATAAGGTCCTCTTGTCTTCCCATTGGTCAACTGCCCCTATTTAAGACGGTCCCTTGGTCACTAGATCTTCATTCTCAAAAGCCATGCCCCCTGACATGATGATCGGAGAACAAGATCTCGGTGCCTTGGAACTGCAAGTGGGTCATGGCCATGTGGTCTATACAGGGGGAGCCAAAGGTACGGATGCCCTCGTGGAAGAACAGGCCAAACACTTTGGGATGCAACTAGAAGTCCTGGTCCCCCCGAACCATCCTCGAGCCACTTTCATCACCCCTTCTACGGTGGAAGTCCTGATGCTGGCCAACCCCCATCTTCACCAGGCGGCGGAGAAACTAGGCAAAAAAATGCCCAGTCATTTTTACACCCTGCAATTGCTGCAACGCAATTATCAATTGGCCAAAAAAGCCCATACCATCTATGCCTTTGGCATCTTGGAACCGGATCATAAACGCGTGAAAGGAGGCACTGGTTGGACTGTGCAATTGGCTATGGATCAAGGCAAACCCGTCTACCTGTTTGACATACCCAGTCAATCATGGTACCGCTCGGACCATTACTACCAAGTCAATGAGAATGCCGCCACCCTGGTCACTGGCAGTCAATTTGTCCCTTGGGGACCTAAAAAGCCCACCCTACATCAAAGCAGTGCTATTGTGGGATCCCGGGATGTGGACGAGAAAACCCGAGCCGAAATTCAAGCCTTGTTCAACCGCACCTTCTGTCTACCCGAGAACATTGATCAATTACGCATGGAACTGGAAGACTTTCATTTGTAATTTCTTAGTTTTTATTTTTTCAATCTGTACATAGCTTTCTTTTAGTTTTTATTTTTTCCAATTGTACATAGTCATTTTTATTTTTTCAAATTGTAGATAGCTTTTTTCAATTTGTACATAGGAGCACCCCACCCGCGTGGCAAAGAATACAGACCACCCTTTGTAACATCAACTCTTTTTAATTAAAAAATTTTAAAAAATGACATCACTGAGTTTGCACGTGGATCATAAATAAATGTCTCTTGACTCACAGTAGCCTTGACTCACAATAAAAACTCAACGGGAATAGTTCAAGGAAATAAAATACGACGCACGTGGTCCCGAATCTCCTCTCTCCTCTCTTGCTCCTCCCTCCGCCGCTCCTCTCGCTCCCGCTCCATCTCCCCGAAATACAACTTGATCCTTTGCCATGGGCGGGCCGCATGTACACGTGGCAGGTACAACTCCAGGTCATTGTCGACCTCTTTAAATTGTTCTAAGGTCATCGGCCAGCGACATTCAAAATTCGACCGAATGCGGTGCTGGTCCACCCATGGGATGATCTTATTCACCAGGGCTCCCAGCAACGCTTCCGTGATCTGTGGATGGGGCCGGCCCTCCCGATCACCATTCTCAGTCCAGACCACACACCGCAAAAACAATTCAAAAAACGCGACCACGCGCTGACGGGTGAGGGGGCGCCAGGTTTCCTGTCGTCTCTCCCTCATCAGTCTGGTCTGCCGATCCACAGCCGTTCGCTCTGGCCCCGCTCTCCTTCTCAAGTACTCTGGCCCACCCCCATTCACTGCACTGGCTAAAGAACCCAAGGGCTTTCTTGTTTCTGACATTTTTCACTTCACCAACTGACATAAGTCGTAAAGACTGAACTCAAAGCTAGGAGTGACGTCCTGTGGCCTCGCTTGACTTATATACCCTAATTCGCGCAATGCACCATGGTCTATCTAAGGAGGGGGGAGGGGGGTCCCCCCACCTCTTCCCCTCTCAAAGCATGATGGGTCTTTTCTCTCATTGGCCTATTCCCTCCCACGTGACCCTTTTGGTTCTCTATAAAAAAACCCCCTGTCCCATTCCATCTTTCACACTCAATGGATGATCCAGTCCTCAGTCCAGAAGCCCAACAAGTGATTGATCGTCTACGAGCCTTGTTATCTCGACTCGAAAAAGACTTGGAACAGATCCGTTTCAAAGCTTCTTATTTTGAACTGCTTCGTCTTCATAGTCAAAAACATCTCACTCGGAACGAATTGGCTTTATTAACTTTGAAAAACTTCTACCGGTGGTGAATGGGAGACAAACCCGACAAGGGTCCTAGCAAGGTCAGCCCTCAAGCCCTGCACATCATTGAACGTTTGGGAGAGATCCGAAAACAAATCAATCACCTGGTTCAACCTTTACGTTACAAGATCACTTTTCAAGAACTGTGCCGACTCCGAAAAGAAGGGATCATCACCACCGTCGAGTTTCAACTCTTGACCAATCCACTGTTTGATCCTTTCGTCGATCCTTTTGATCAAACCACTCTTTGATCCTTTCGCCGATCCTTTCGCCTGATGGCTCAACCCCCACCATGTGTGATTTGTTTGACACCTCTCGCCAATTATACCACGTTGAGGTGCTGTGGTATTCCTTGTCATGTCGCCTGTGCCAAGCAACAGAACCATCAGCCCCGCCTATGCTCTACCTGCCACGTTCCTCTTGTCGTCCAGGAAGTCCTCCATGAAGACTGGAAAGAAGACCCGGATTTTATGCAGCATGTCAAGGACGATTGGAAAAACAATCCTATCTGGTATGGCATTTGCTATGAGAACAACCACGCCCTCCAAGGATTCTGGGGAGAACTGCGCGATCCCTATGAGCCTCACCGCAAAACCCTCTACTTTCTGGGTCACACCAAAAGCCTAGCCATTGGACGGATGAAAACCTGTATCAGCTTCGCGTAAAAAAGGACACCCCCATGTTTGGACATTGAACTCGTTTTTTTTCTACTTGTTGTCAAATAAAAGATGTTGATATATGATTTACATTAAACTATTTTCTTTCCCCGCGCCTGCCCATTAAGGCTCGCAAGATCAGATGAAGAAAAGAATACCAGGCAGGAGCATGCCAGACTGGCTGGCCTCAGAGAGAATGAGCAAGATCCTATTAAGAAGACATCGAATCATGGACCCGTCGCAAGCCACCCCTATTAGTTTTCTCTCACTTGTTGTGAAAAAGGTTGACAATAAAATATTATTTTTTTTTATTTTCTTGTTTTTCAGTCAAGGACCACCCTCGTTCCCACCATTGGACTTTGGACTTTGAGCCCGCGTTTTCTCAGCGGGTTTACTTCCCCTTGAGCCCACGATCCATTTTTCCTACGCGCCAGCGGTTTCCCTTTCCAAATCACGTGACTTCCGGTTGCATGAGCCCGCGATCCCTTTTTTTTCCTTCCTGGTCAGCGGTTTCCCCTCTTAAAAACACGTGACTTCCGGTTCCGGTTATGATGTCATCCTTACATCAAAACGAGGCTCATCTTCCCATACGAGCCCACATTACTACTTATTCTTAATGTCTGTTTTCATTTTTCAGAGGTGAGATTGCCAAGGTCTGAAAAAGTAACCACCCCTAGCCTTGAATTTGATCGTAAAGTAAAATCTGATGTTTGCAAACGAATTAGGCAAGTAGCCTCATCCTGAACTTGAAGCAGTGACTACAAATAAAGACACACGGGCACGTGCCGACCCAAACGGGTTTGTTTTTCAGCCCAGCCCTTGCATCGCAAGCCGGGTTTTTGACTTACGCACTCTCTAGTTTTATGAATGTGAATATAAAAATGCTGCAACTGGCGAAGTGTCTACATTTTTGGCAACAACCCTGGGTCTCGCACAAGGGAACAAAAAACAAAGAGAACCTAAATTAAGGAATTATAAACAAAACTATTCTGGGCATTGTCAATCTTTTCAAAAGGGATTCTTTTTTAGCCCCACCCTAGCCCCGCCCTAGCCCCGCCCTAGCCCCGCCCTACTTTTATGACTGTAAATTATAAAAGCATGGTAGTATCCGTGATGATAAATTCTGTGTTGTCATCGTTTAACAGGAGGCAGCTAGGTTGCGACCATCGCCTAATATCAATAATACAACTTTCCATGGCCGCAACTGCTGCGTCCTGGCTCGCAGAACTATTAGGGTTGAACGATAAGTATAACTGGGAGTCTTCAGCGTAACAGTAAACCTCCGGAAGATGCCGATCAATTACGTCAAACAAGCTGCTTGCAAATATATTGAAAACTACAGTATGGGGTCCTTGGTCCGCGAGTAAAAATTATAATCTTGAATATATATATCTTACCTGAATTAAAACGTCGCGAGCTGAATTTTTCCCTGAAGATAGCTTTTATGTTTCTTTTTAATTTTAGAGTGGTAAGTTCCAAACTGAAATATTTTTCTTGTAATTCGCAAAAAGGTGACCGTATTCGCAGGCCCTTGGTCCGCGAATCATGTAAACGGCACGAAATGCTTACACGCATTCTTGGTATACATGGGGCGTTAACCCCGTTCGTAGACATGTATAAGGAAGTTTTTGAAAATATTCGGCAAAAACAAAGGCCGTTTCCATTTCTCTAAGTTTTTCTTTTTCTGCTTTGCGAAATGTAAGTTCTCTAGGGTCATAGGTCGCAGACCAAGGACTCATATGAGAAAATTGTTGACATTTTTCACGAGTCGATAAAACAAAATTTCAAACTCAGCAGCAAATTCGTTCACAAGTGCAGAAATAAGTTTCTCTGTAAACTTGTTTTTTTTTGTTTGTTTGTTTTTTTAAAAAAACACACGTTTTCCCGTTGCGTTTTTTCTATACACAAGCCAAGTAAACATGGCCATGTAATTTACGGAGCCGCAAAACTAAACAATTCAAGAAAGACAAATTGGCCTACCTATCTACAAACTTGAATTCCGCACCTTCATCAACAGCAGGAAAGCCGAAACCTCGTCATATGGAAGAAGACTAGTCACTAAATCATCGGACAGATTCCTTTTTTGTCGTATTCTATTTAACGAGGAAATATTACATCATATTCGGAAAAGTCGCTGACCAAGGACCTCGCAAACCAAGGACCACATACTGTAGTGGGCCGAGACATGACCCTGTGGGACTCCACAGTCAAGCTGAAACTATCCGACAACGCCCCATGACAATCACGCGCTGTGATCTTCCTGGTAGATAAGACTTAAACCAAGATAAGACTGTTCCATGGACGCCAATCCTAGACACAAGACGCGAGATCAGGATATCATGGTTCACCATGTCGATTGCGGCACTCAAATGTAGCAGAACAAAAAGAATCACGTGCTGTTATAGGAACTCGCCACAGTTAGCTATAAAAGTTAACATCGACAGCGTACGTGTTAGAAATTTTGACATTACGTCGTCAACATACATGAAAAACCTTGGTGCCTGGTTTGACGAAAAATTGTCAATGGCTACGCATGTAACAAAGATTTGCAGTGCAGTGTTTTTCCAATTGTACAACATCAGACGCATACGACGTTATCTATCTCAGGAGTCTGCAGAGACGCTCATACATTCCTTCATGACCAACAAAGTTGACTATTGTAATAGTCTGCTGTATGGGTTGCCGGCCTGTCAACTGGATAAGTTACAGAGAGTCCAGCACGCTGCGGCTAGACTTGTGTTTTATGAACGTAAATTCTGTCACATCATCCCACTTCTTATTAAGTTACACTGGCTGTCCATTAGGTTCAGGATTTAATTTCAGATGTTATTGATTACCTATTAGGCTATACATAATTTAACACTCAGCTACATACGTAATTCGATAGCAATTAAGCCATCCAATGGCACCAGATACAATTTACGTTCAACCAATGAACTATTGCTAAGCACTCCTTTATGTAGGTCATATCATACACTGGGAGACCGTTCGTTCACTACTACGGCGACCCCTAGATTGTGGAACTCTTTACCAACTAATATCAAGAGTGCAAGAACTGTCGATTCTTTTCAAGCTCTTCTTAAGGTGGCTCGATCGAGTTTTTGAGTGACGATACCTCTCAACTTTAAGCAACTAGTGCACCACAATGAACAACCCAATAGATAATCGATCGTTACTGCTGACCTAGAAAAAGATGAAAGTTTTACATGAACTACGTTTCATCAAAATCGGAGTTACCATAGCAACGTAATGACGTCATCCCCCATTTTACATGAGAGCTAATTACTTGTCATCAAGAGATAATTCTGGGAAGCGCTCGACTGGATCTTCGACTTCACATATTTGTCTTCACGTCTACAAAATTTGAAGAATTTCTATGAGAGAGTTTTCGAGAAATGTTCGGGTGAGGTTTTAAGGTGTTAAAAAACAACAAAAACAAAATAATTTTGAGCTGTTATTGAAAATTATGTCCACAGCGACTTGATGAAACAACATCTTGGCTTTAAATGAATGTTATGTCATCTAATTACTTTGTGTGAAAATTTCGAGGAAATCGTTTCATTTGATTTTTAGAAACGTTGGATTGAATATGAACTGGTTTAGTGTGTTACGCGGCTTTTTAATCAAAAATCGACCCTACACTTATTAAAATGATTATGAATTAAAAAGCGGTAGATGAATTTTCTTAAAACTTTGCTTTCAAGGAGAATAATCGATATTCAATACAATCCCCGAGTCTCAAACTCATTGAAACGTTGTAAGGCTATCAATTTAAAGCCTAAACTTAGGAAATTATTGGACTGAATTTTACGCCAGTGGCTTGTTGTTCTTATTATTCATCTCCATTGTTTCGAATAGGCGTGCAATTGTAAATTTCAGTACATCATGAATTCATATAACGCTTGATTGCTTTCCGAAGATGTTCCGAAAAACGTGCTAATGTACCAGGTCAGCATTACAATAACAATGGACAGGCTGACAGCAGTGAGTGCAAACCTCAAGGTTAGCAGTAAGCGCAAACTTCGGTTAACAGAGAGCGCAAACGGAAAGCTGCTGTGCTCAGTCAGTGTTCCACATTTTTATGGCAAGGAGTCAACGAAAAATTTAAACAGGTCAGTAGACGTGGGTCTCCCCAAATCTTATCCCAGTCTCAGCACGTTTTCGAAACATCTTCGGAAAGCAATCAAGCGTTATATGAATTCATGATGTAGTGAAATTTACAATTGCACGCCGATTCAAAACAATGGAGATGCATAATGAGAGCAACAAGCCACTGGCGTGAAAATCAGTCCAATATTTTCCTGAGTTTTGGCTCAAAATTGACAGCTTTATAACGTTTCAATGAATTTGAAACGCTGGGATTGTATTGAATATTGATTATTGATATATATTGAATATTGTATTGAATATTGATTATTGTAAAGCGCATTTGATCATTGCGTCATGGAAAATGCACTATATAAATTCCTAAATTATTATTATTATTATTATTATTATTATTATTATTATTAAATTTTTATCCATCATTTCTCCGGAACAACACTGAGCTTCTCGTTGTCGAAGAGCAAATAAACAGAACATAACTCAAGCCATTATGAATAAACTGTTACTACGCGCATCTGTTACTTATTTGCACTAAAGATCGGCGGCACCTTATGGCTTTTGTTTGTCATTTGTCTTCAGTTTACCTTGCATAGCTGACGCCTTTGTTAGCTTGAAGGTAAGGTTTCAGCGAAGGAATCACAAAAACGAGTGACGAAGAGGGGAGAAACAAAAATATCAAACTCGCATTCTCCCTTTTTTTTTTTTTTTTGCTGTCCCCCATCTAAACTGTGCCACTCTCCGCCACCCATGCAGGCTAACTAGAGGCTTTCATTAACTCCCTCTTGGACGCCGGGTGCCATAATCAGTTGTACAGAATAAAGGGAAACCCAACGCGAAAATCTTAGCAAAATACTGAAAACGTGTTCCTTTTTTTTCCCTAGATCGTTTTAAGCCCTTAAAAGGATTATTTGTATGAACTAGCCTTAATCTGTTTACACTAATTTGAATAAATAGCTCTTAGACAATACTAAGGAAAATTATCTTATTCCCTTGAATTTTCGAGCTGCGCATCTACTGGGGGCTCTGAGCTGCTGTTGGCGTTCCGAAATACGCAAGACGTCATTATTTAGTATCACTGCAATGAAATCCGAATTTTTCAGGCGGTTATAAAGCCTCTCCAACAGATACTCTAAAGAAACAATTCGTTGAGTGCCCATGGAATACTAAAAAAATCTACATCCAGTTTTAGAAATGATGAGAAACAAAAAGCGAAACTGGAAACGAATGATAAACTTATTTCATTTTAATAATTACAGTATTATGGATTTCATTCATAGACTCACGAGTTGGAATAATGTACCCAACATTCAATAATGAGGGGACTGAGATGAACCGAAAACAGTGAAATCTACTCTATTTTTGTGTGGAGTTAGTTTCTTATATCGATTCTAGTTGGATTGAACCATTTCTTCGCTAAGACCTCTTATAGGAGAGCTACTTTTGGTGTAGCATTTCGTTGTACTTTACCAAGTAGTTTTTAGGGCGCATGTTTAATGTTCTCTCAATATAGACTGGGCAAGGCGTAAGCGGAAAATATGTGAAAAAATACAAGAAAAAAGCAGAGAAGGAGGACGCGAACGACATGTTGCTACGCTAAACAACAAGTTTAGGTGGTACTTACACTGGACATCAACGGTGCAAATTCTTGACACTGCAACTTCACCGATCCCATTGTCGACCGCACAGTAGTATTTTGCTGCATGAGATCGAGGGAAACTGGTGTTCGTACGATATCAGTGTGCTAACACTGTACGTGATGATTGGCTTAGGATTGGCAGTGTCGCTTCGCATTGCAGAGTGAGATTGAAGCCTTCGACAACCGTGTGATCGAGGGGATAACTGGCATCTAGAGATGGTGGATCTATAAAAAAGAGAATGACCTTGTATTTAGTTAATCAATTTTATTTATTTACTTATTTATTTATTGGCATGAAAGATTTCATATATATTCTAAGTGCTCCCCTCAGAAGAAAGTCTCTCTGAAGCCAGCTTTTACTTGAAGATCTAGATTCAAAACCGGTTTTCCGTCCAAGGTAAATGAAAAGCTAGCCTTCCCGTCGGGAAAATGGGCGCATAAATTTGGGACGAAAAAAACTCTTCTTTCGCCAGATTGATAATGGACGAACCTTTCGCCTTGAGACGGGTTTTTGACTGTTAAGAGAGTTATGGCAGATAACGAAACCCTTCTATACAGTCAATGCAAGTGTCCCACTTTTGTTGTTTGATCCTTTCTTTTCAGTTGTACTTGTTCGCAGATTTATCTCATTCATGATTGGTAGCTAGACATCTGACATGTCAAAGTCAAACTAAACTGTCCACGGTTTTCGTAATCACACAATGAGGAACTAAACTGATTTGAAGCTTTCAGTAAGACTAGTAAGCGTGAGCTGAGGCTTGAGCCTTTACTTATGTCATGAAAAATTCAGAAGTCTAATTTAATTTTTACCCTTTTCAATAACACAAAATAACTTTTAAGAGAGGTTTAACTTAAGGTTTTCCAAGATATTGTGGCCGAAACAAGTTACATGACCTAACTAGCAGATGTTCTGCATGCTAAAAATGTCAGCATTTCCAAACGTATTAGTCTGTTGAAGTTTGACTTTGTTATGGTAACAGCCTCAGAAGACAGAACACCCCTTCCTTTTTGCGCGAAATTTTATGGGAACCATGCTGTAATTTACGTGAGGAGCAGTGGTGTCTCTGATGTTTTCAGTCAAAGGATCTTCTGCAGTCCAAAATTTAGGAATCCTCTTCTGTAGGGTTTGATAACGTATCTGCATTAATTCTATACATACACAAAACTTCAACATAAGTAGTAGGCGACTTGACAGAATCTACTCCGTTATGAGTATGCAGTAATATTCTCCAGAGTCAGATCTTGTTGTGTTCATAGCGAGGTAAACAGAAACTGTCAACGGACTGTTCTCTTCACTGTTCTTTATACAGTTAACGTTCAGTTTGTCTTTATTTTCCAGCGGAACACACTGAAGGATAACAAGGCTGCCTTCTCTAACTGTTTTGTTTCCAAGAAATCTGGTGTCGCGGGCGGAAAATTCTGAAAGCAAAAGAGAGTTATAGCAGATAACTGACTTGACGTTTTCGCTGAAAGATCCTTTTAAATGTCGTATCGGAACCTTCTTTGGAAGCTCTAATAAATACTAAAGAAACCTTACAGTTTAGAGTACCTGCGCGATGTAGGTAGTTTCTGCTTATAGGTCGACTGTTGTCATAGTTTGTACCTACACGATGGGAATTCTGTGGCACATAACCCCAATGAGTCTTCCATCGGGCAATGAGTCTTCCGTGAGTCAGTGGTAGAGCGTTCCAATTGGTAAATGGAAGGTCATGGGTTAGATTCCCGTTGGGGCCTCGCAATTTTTTTCCGAGAAAGATCTTAACATTTGTTTATTTGTTTATTTATTATCTATATTTATATACCTGTTTCTTGTCAGTATCTATACCCTAGGACACCCTAAGATAACTACAATTAAGAAAAGTTACATAGGGATAATCCTCAAAGTTTTTGGTGGGGATAAGTCACCCGCTTGTTGAAATCCTGACCCCATTTCAGATCAAAATGAGTGATTTTCAGACGTGAACCTATATCATGTCTCCCTTTTTCAGGTCTTACAACTCAAGCCTAAACATGCCGTACATAAACCAAAACGCTTTCTTTCTATTAAAGTTTTAGTTTCGTTTTCTGAACCCACCTCGAAACAGTACAACAATCTTTTATGTGCTTAATATTGCAATAAAGCATGGTTCTACTAGCCAATCAGCTTCCTTTCTATGTCAAAAATGACAATATATGCCTCTTGTTTCGTAACTTATTATTACAGCGGTTAGAGACGAATGAATCTGGTGACGAAACTTGAGCTATTGCTCAGTTCATTCCTCACCATAGAGTTACAATCAGCATTCGCGAGGAAAATCTGCGGACAATGAGAATTGTGCTCAATTAAGTCAGCAACCTGACGGGAAGTGATTCCGCGAAAGTGCCACTATACCTCAACACTGTTTTGGTTAAATAAACTCTGGACTGCGAGCAGTCGTTATGATTCTTCAAGGATAAAATCGGGAATGGAGCAATCCGGGCGGCGAAATCACGAGCATTCCCACTATCCTTTGCTTGCTCTACTATCCTTGAAGAAAATGAAGACTGCTCGCTGTCTAAATGAAATCTGTCTACTGCCCTTATAGCTTCTGTGCAAAAATAGATAAAATAAACTGTTTGCATCTTATATCTTCCACAAACGCCCCAAAATACGAACACAAAATACTAATATCATCCGGCTATTCAAACGCAGAGTCAATGTATGACTCCAAATGTAGTGTTATTGATTGTAAAGACTTGTTATGCTTAGCACAATTTTCGTTATTTACTAAGACCATCTTCTATGCAATTAGAAAACATCCTCGCACAGGTAACCTCAAACATTGCATTGTGTACCTACCAAGTCGGTTTCATTCTCCAGTGTTACACTGAGCCAAGTCGATCCGTCCAAAGAATACGCAATCTGGTAACTATAAACAAACCGCGAGTTATGAGCATGAGTATCTACTGCGCAGACTCGGAATGGCGACGTGAAATCGATTTGAATGAACTCAGTTCCAGCGTTGGCAGCCGAGGGGCACCATCCTTTAGTGCCTCCAATCTTTGCCATGTAACGTTGGTTTAAACTTGAATCAAGAACTGAAGATGCTTGAAATTCACTGGTGCACAGTGAAGGAGAAAGGGCTGCGTCATATGGACAACAACCTGTCAATAGATTTAGTCATTTTACCCCTGTTTTATACCTTGATTCAAGTACTGTACATTGTGTTATCTCAGAGTTATCGTATGACCAATTAAGGATGACAAACTCTGGGACATTTATTATAGCAGAGCGAAGTCGACGTTCTGATGGTCAGTGTCGCTAAGATCATCAAGACTTTATCAGGTTAATGGTTAAAGGGTTAAAATGGTCCGATTATAGAATAAAAATAACCAAAATAAAAACAGCATTACAATTCGCTACTTGTTAGATTACCTTTGTATAACTTTAGTCTGCAGTTCAACTGGGAAGTTCCAAAACATATGAAATAAGCAGTGACAAGCAAGAGGTGTTCTACAAAGTCCTATAATAACACTCGATTTAACCTTAAACCAGATCTAAGATTTTGCTTTAATAGTCAACCATTCAAGTTGAATTTTAGGGTAGTTTGCATCGATCGATTTTAGGCGCTTTTTGGCGACCATATGCATAGCAACCAGCGTTTATAGGGGCCAGAGAACAGACGTTATTTATTTGCTATATTTTCCCGTTTGATGCAACACAATACAAACCCCCATTAGAGTCCCATTCTCGTGTTTGCAAACTTTAAAAGCTTGTCAATATTTGTTTAAAAAAACCTTAACATATAAATATTAGGTCAAATTGAAAGAAAAGATAAAACGCAAGTCAATTAAGATTTCACATAATTTTAATTAATAATGGCTTAGAATTATAAGAAGACTTAAATTGTACCAATGAGTTTTATTAGTGAGTGACGTCATTTTCTATTGATTTTCCTCTAATAAAAAATCGGCAACCGCTCATTACTTATTGTTTATTACCGCGTATAACCAAGAAAGAATTAAAACCACAAGTATACCATTATTAAAACAAAGAAAAAGCGCCGCAGGACTCGAACATAGATATAAAGTGAATGAACAACTGCATACCATCTTTAATCGCACTATTCGCTTATTACCTCGTCACAAACCTCTCTTACCTCGTTTCAGGGACCGCTTTCTCGAACTCCCGGTAACTTGTCGTGCCCGATAGGTATTTTTTCAAAGCTGTTTTTTACCAATAAGTGGTAATTATTAGTGAAAACTTGATACAACTGCAAAACTGAAATTATAAAGATTTAAAAATTTAGCTTCCAACATCAATAAAATTGAGTTTCTGTTAAAGGATACTGTCCACATAAAATATTTTTCAGCCTGGTAAGTTATCGGGGGTTTAATAAACGTGCCCCTAGTCTATCCGGTCCTCAAGAGTGACCATTCAAATGACAGCTACAGAGCAGTACTTCGCTGTGGTGTTGTTTATTGCACTGTAAAAGGTGGTTCTAGCTTTTGAGTCTGTGGATGAAATCCTAAAGTGTGACCATTCAAATGAAAGCTACTGAGCAGTACTTTCCTGTGGTGCTGTTTATTGCGCTGTAGAAGGTAGTTCTAACGTTGAGCCTGTTCATAAAGGTACTTTACTGTGCCGGTACTGTCTATAATCTTGTGTAAAGTGGTTCTGGCTAGCGACTGGAGGTGTGAATGAGATCCTAAAGCATAAACATTTAAATGAAAGCTATTGAGCAGTACTTTCCTGTCTTGTTGTTTACTATGCGAACATTGGTGCTGTTGAGCGTCAAGGCGTTTGCATATGGTAACCCAGATTGTCGGTCTTCCGAGACAGTGATCCATGGTTACTTTTACCTGGCCAAGCATCCCGTAACTGAAGACGATTTCCTCCTATTGCAGCAAATCTATTCTTACATATTGATGAACAATGTCGCCGAAAAACCATATACCCTAACGTGCAGTCTTCTGCTTTGACGAACTAGCACCCAATTTAGTGCAAG
Organism: Siderastrea siderea; assembly: GCA_964030785.1. Classification (NCBI taxonomy): domain Eukaryota; kingdom Metazoa; phylum Cnidaria; class Anthozoa; order Scleractinia; family Rhizangiidae; genus Siderastrea; species Siderastrea siderea. Next base: position 35,748,271 of record OZ034976.1, on the reverse strand, counting down.
TACAAAATAAGTTCCAACAATTCAGTAACTTTTATTTCATCTAGAATTGAGAGACTCAAAAACAAAGTTTATGCACAAAACTGTTTCACAAAGACAGTTGAATAATGTTTTACACCTTTCATAACTTATCGCGCAGCTAAACTTGTAAATCACTTGAAGTTGGGTGCGGATAACCCGGCCGAGTGGAGTCAGAAGAAGAGTTCAGTGACTGGACTTAGACTGAAAATAAAGCAGCAAATTGTTACCTTGATTCCCTTTAGAAGGACAGATCATGTATAATGTGAGAATGACCGCTGAAAGCATAACGCCTTTATACAACCTTCTTGTGATGAGGGAAATATAAAAGCTGAAACGAATATGAGCTAACAACCCTGACATTAAATACCGAAATACCATTCACTTCTCAGTAAAAGCATTAATCCTTCTTTCCCAAAGCCTAAATAGTTTTTTTTACTCTGGACAAAACATTTTTTGTACTCTATAAATCAACCACGAAATTTAGAATCTATTCAAGGCGCTAATAACGATATTAATTTGGAAGAGAAAACAATAAATAGCTTTGGTTGAAGTACCGCTTTTGTAATCCTTCAAAAGGAAAAAAGACAATTCAACGCTTCTTTAAACAGTTAATTAATTTGAGTAACGTTTAAATAAAAACTATCTGAACCCAAGTACATAAGTACTTCAATGCACAGAATGTAATTGGCTGAGAAGAGCAGTGCTCGCATTAGAGAGGTGTCCGGATGTGACGACATATAAGTACTTTAATACACAGAATGTAATTGGCTGAGAAGAGCAGTGCTCGTATTTGAGAGGTGTCCTGATGTGACGACATATAAGTACTTTAATACACGGAATGTAATTGGCTGAGAATTAGTCTGTTAAGGCTTAATACATCAATAACTAAAATCGTACCATACTGATATTATATCTCTCTTAGCAACTTGTAGCGGAGCGTTATTATTATTATTGCAAAAATTCCGTCGTGTGTTCGCGTTCTACACAAAACTTTGAATTTGGTCATTTTTCACGTTGTAGTTGTGCACAGAACGGCAAAGAAATATACCCAAAAAAAAAAACGCAGGTCAGAGTCGTTGTTTTGTTAATTAAAGCTTTTGTTTTGTGACGATCTCGTTAGCCGTCGCCGTCGTGCCAATTTTTTTCGTAAATGGGACGGATTTCTGCAAATGGTAAGCGGCAGTCCCGAACGGAATTTCCCAACACGGAAATCTGCTTACCATTTGCCCAAACCGTAAACCGACCGGTTTGCACATGTTAACGGTAAAGAACCAAAGACTACAAACATCAGAAATTTTCCCCGTGGAAAAGCAAAGTCAAAACACTACTTTCGTTTGATCAGCTTTCCTTGACAGCCAGTGATCAAATTCTTATTCTTATTAACCTTGAATCACCTGTATTCAAATATGACATGGAACGCATCTTTCCATTACAACGTTGTTTGCGTACCTGTTAGTATTATCTTTTATGTCTCGGTAATGAATATGTACAAGAGTTGATTAAGCTAGAGTGTAGCGAAGACACGTAAAGGTGAACTGAACAGCTTGGAGAGGAAATGAAGTTCTTTGTTGTTCTTTGCATTTCTCTGTTTTGCTGGGCAGTTGACGCCGGTGAGATATGTTACATATTATTAAGAGGTTGTAGCATACGTGATCTCAACATTTTTCACTCTCAAGAGCATACAAAATCAAAATTCAAGAAAAGTTTCAAATGAATTCGAAGCAAAATCCTGAAACAGACTGCACCATTGAAAAGTAATGCTGAGTAGCTTTCATTTGAAAGATCACACTTTAGAATTTCTTACATACTTACACTTAGAGTCACCTAACATAAAAGACAGCACTACAGGAAAGTACTGCTCAGTAGCTTTCATTTGAATGGTCACACTTTAGGATTTCATCCACAGACTCAAAAGTTAGAATCACCTCGTACAGCATAATAAGCAGCACCACAGGAAAGTACTGCTCAGTAGCTTTCATTTGAATGGTCACACTTTAGGATTTCATCCACAGACTCAAAAGTTAGAATCACCTTGTACAGCATAATAAACAGCACCACAGGAAAGTACTGCTCAGTAGCTTTCAGTTGAGTGGTCTCACTTTAGGATTTCATCCACAGACCCAACTGTTAGAACCACGTTGTACAGCATAATAAACAGCACCACAGGAGAGTACTCAGTGCTCAGTAGCTTTTATTTGAGTGATCGCACTTTAAGATTACGCCCAGAGACTCAAACGTTAGAACATAGTCAGAGCATAGTTATTAAAAGTGGACCACATATCAGTATCAATTCAAAGATTTCATTTAAATGGTCACATATGAAGATTTCATCAACAGCTTGAAAAGCCAGAACCACCTTGTACAGCACAATAAACAGCACCACCATAGGAAACTTTTGTTCCATAATTGAGTTTCGTTTAAATGGGCACATCATGTAAATATGGTAAAAAGAGAAAAAAATGCGTGAATTCTGTTCATGATCAAATACAATATGGATGACATAATTTCGCCCGATCGACTACGACATATGTATACACATTTTCTCTTACGTAATTTAAAATTTACTTGGAATTATCATATGCTCTTAATCAATTCTGGTAATAGATGTTTAAATAGTTACTTTCTTACAGTGGGAACCCTGATTTAACGAAATGCCAAGGGACTGGGGAAATTGGTTCGTTATATCGAGGTTCTTTTCCATACAGTTTACTATTACTAGGCTGGAGATTATCGTTCTTTATACCGGGGTCTTCGTTATATAAGTGTTCCACCGTATGTCCTTTTTTACGTATGATGTACTATTACATACATTTTTTGAACTTTTATATAAAAGAGAAAAGCCACCTAATGGAACTGCTAAGAAAACCGTTGTTATTATCAGTAGCGTTTTTGACACGTCTGGATGTTAAATCAGAGAGCGCACATAGGGCGCTAATGTAGTTATTATTACGTTCGTTATTATAATTATTATAATTATTATTGTTATTATTACTATTATACATTAATATTATTATGTCCTTTGTGCCTTTATGCTTTATCCCTCTAAAGCACCGGGGCCAAACCATGTGGGTACCAAGGAGTTCACTTTTATCCATCCTTTTTTAATGAATCCCAGTGCTCTTATAACAACTGGCACCGTTTCGGCCTGCGTCTTCCACATTCTGCCTATTTCGATTTCTAAGTCTTTATACTTAGAGAGTTTCTCAGCTGTCTTTATTGAGGTGTTTCTGTCAGATGGTACTGCCATGTCAATAATTTGACAAGTGCAATTCTTGTGGTTATTATTATTATTATTATTATTATTACTATTATTATTGTTGTTGTTATTATTATTATTTTGTAATAAAAGTTAACGATAAAAGGCCACGACGTTTCGACCTCTCCGAGGTCATTTTCAAGTGCGAGTAAAAAAATAAGAAAATATCATAAATATATTACAAGCGGTTTAAAAATAGTTTAAAAGGTAAGAATACAATGAACAATAAAATGCGATGAAATACGTAAACGATAAGTGATAAAATATTTACAAAATTGAAAAGAAATGATTATAATAAGGCCAATTAAAACCGATCTAAACTAATAATTTAGCGCGGATGGAATCGCACTGTTTGTTTAGAGTTGGTTTCAGTTCTTTGATAAAAAGCATTTCAAAAATAAGGCAATTGATTTTGTTCTGACACTTCCTTAAAATTTTAAAATTTCGCGCAATGTCATTTGGGGACATATTGTGCTGATCCTTCAGGTGGTTTCCGATTGCAGTTCCCTTAGCCGACATAACCTGCATCACACAGGTTACACTGAAAATGATAAACAACGCATTGTTGATTCACAAGGGGTGGCTTGTCTTCCCTCACTTTGATTTCGTCCTTGATCTTTCGACTTGTGTACACAGGTAGGCATCCACAGGTAGGCATCTTGTTTTCGGTTTCTAGCTGTTTCTCGATGTTACACATGAATGCGTTAGCCATGAGGGGTCCTAGTGGCGAACCCATAGCAACACCGTCCACCTGTTCGTAGAGGTTTCCTTCAAACTGAAAAAGCTGATTTTTGGTGGCAATTCTCAACAGCTCTATTAAGTCTGACTTCGTGATATTGAGATTGTGTTCTTTGTTGAACCAATCGTTTTCAAAGGCTCTTTCCGCAATACTCTCAATGGTCTCATCTACAGGTACGTTGGCAAAGAGTGAGGATACGTCATACGACACTAAGATATCTTGGTCGTTGATTTTCATCTCATGCAACTCGTCGGCGAATTGGAATATATCACTGACGGAGTTGAGCGGAGTTGAGGAAAGAAATCAGTGAGATTTACCGAGAAATCCAAGAAGAATGTTCGTCTCTTCGTTATATTTGCATTGATAGTCACCCTACGCAACGAGCAATACCAACAACTGATGAGTAGTCATACCAAAAAGATCTCAAGACTTCTGGCTGTTGATACGAACATTGACGAGCACATCAAGAATATATCCTCGTACAGGCTGTCTTTTTTCCAAAAGCTGGTATTGTGTCGAGGCCTTAAGTGTCAGCGAATATCACCGAGAGAAATCCAAGCAAATTTTGAGAAGGCCTATTGGAAACTAGAACCCAGGCTCAGCAGCGACAATAAAGAATTAGCGGCGGTAACTTTACGATCTATTGCTCTCAACTACAGCGAACGCAAAGATCCAGCACCACCAAAAGCAATGTTGAGGGCAATAAGCCAACTTAAGAAGAGAGACGACATAGTCGTAACCAAACCTGATAAGGGCTCAGGAGTAGTAGTGATGGAAAAATCAGACTACGTGCGTCTTTTGAAGGAATCATCCATTAATGACGAGGCAAAATTCGTGCCTGTAAGCCTCGAGAGACCAAGAACACGAGGAAGACCTTTAAAGCATTACCACCCATTGCTTCAGAAAGAGAAGGAGTTATCCTCAGTTGTTCAAAGAATTCTGCCCAAAGCCATTGCAGATTCAGTAAATCAGAAGGGTTCGAGACTTGCTCATCTTTATGGCCTGCCAAAAACTCACAAGAAGAAGCTAGCCATGGGTCCAATACTCTCTGCTACGGAAACTTACAATAACAAGCTTGCAAAGTGGCTAGATGAAAAGCTGAAGCCCTTGTCCATCAATGGCCATACCGTTAGTGAGATATTCCAATTCGCCGACGAGTTGCGCGAGATGAAAATCAACGACCAAGACATCTTAGTGTCGTATGACGTATCCTCACTCTTTACCAACGTACCTGTAGATGAGACCATTGAGAGTATTGCGGAAAGAGCCTTTGAAAACGATTGGTTCAACAAAGACCACAATCTGAATATCACGAAGTCAGACTTAATAGAGCTGTTGAGAATTGCCACCAAAAATCAGCTTTTTCAGTTTGAAGGAAACCTCTACGAACAGGTGGACGGTGTTGCTATGGGTTCGCCACTAGGACCCCTCATAGCTAACGCATTCATGTGTAACATCGAGAAACAGCTAGAAACCGAAAACAAGATGCCTGCCTTTTACAAACGCTATGTTGATGATACGCTTAGCGCAATGCCTGATGTTGAAACAGCCTCTGAGTTTCTGACGATATTGAACAACACTCATCCTTCCATCGATTTCTCAATGGAACTTGAAGTTAACGGCAGGCTTCCTTTTCTGCGAATGGATATAATCAGGAACGGATGCCGGTTGGACACGAAGGTGTATAGGAAGCCAACAGTCACTGGGTTACTGTTACATTACCACAGCCAGGTGGACGGTAGATATAAACGGTCATTGCTGAATACCATGCTTAACCGTGCATTTAAGCTCTCACCTACACGGGAGCTTTTTCATCAGGAATGTGAGCGCCTCAAAGTGATCTTTTCCCATCGGCGCTACCCGGACAAACTCGTACAATCTACCATCCGCCAATTTATTGCTTCCAAAGTAAGTATCTGAGGAATCACAAACACAACAACAAGTTCCTGACAACAATGAAGCCCCAATCAGAATCGTGCTGCCTTTTAAGGACCAGAAATCTGCAGATGCAGTACGCAGACAACTTGCAGACCTCAGTCGGAAGATCAATGCAACTATCAGCCCTGTGTACACAAGTCGAAAGATCAAGGACGAAATCAAAGTGAGGGAAGACAAGCCACCCCTTGTGAATCAACAATGCGTTGTTTATCATTTTCAGTGTAACCTGTGCGATACAGGTTAATATGTCGGCTACACGTGCCGACACCTTCACCAGCGAATTGAAGAACACAAGGGAACTGCAATCGGAAACCACCTGAAGGATCAGCACAATATGTCCTCAAATGACATTGCGCGAAATTTTAATATTTTAAGGAAGTGTCAGAACAAACTTGATTGCCTTATTTATGAAATGCTTTTTATCAACGAACTGAAACCAACTCTAAACAAACAGTGCGATTCCATCCGCGCTAAATTATTTGTTTAGATCGGTTTTAATTAGCCTTTTTATAATCATTTCTTTTCAATTTTATAAATATTTTATCACTTATCGTTTACATATTTTATCGCATTTTATTGTTCATTGCATTCTTTCCTTTTAAACTATTTTTAAACCGCTTGTAAGATATTTATGCTAATTTTTTATTTTTTACTCGCACTTGAAAATGACCTCGGAGAGGTCGAAACGTCGTGGCCTTTTATCGTAAATTTTTATTACAAAATGTATTTCTAAGTAATTTCTTATCAAGATTATTATTATTATTATTATTATTATTATTATTATTATTCGACCATGTTTGTATACAATAAATGACTATAGATAACAATTTTTATTTACTTACCTTGAAGTATTCGTTCCACAGGCGTGGATAAGCCACCACCGCCAGCTCACGGTTCCTTAAGCTGCATTGATTTTGGAGGCAATGAAATTTGCCAGGTGATCTGCAAGGCGAGATATGTGCCGGAAAAACCACATGCGGACGCTTATGAATACACTGGTGGACAATGGATCACTTCTCCGCCAGGCTATGAATTTCCTTGGGCAGACTGTGTCGCTGGTAAGGACACCTTTCTGAAATAATCTCGTTCCCAGGACCATCTCAGTCTCTGTTTAAAATGGCGGCACTTACAACATTTTAAAACATTTGAAACTTAATCGTCGCCTGAGAGCTTTTCAGAGCCAAAAAATAAACTAGTTAAATATGAACATTACTAGATTATTTTGTATCCCGAGAAGACCCTCGAGACGAGGTTGTCTTTTTATAACTGTATAAGTTCTGTCAACCCCCATCTCTAACAAGTCTCATCAGCCCCTCCTCCTTTATATGTTATATTTTGTAACAAGCTACCACATGGGCTCTTGGCTACCACCCCTCCCTAATTAGAAGTAAATTAAAATACTGGTTTTAGTGAGTTTTAGTCACTGACTGAGGGCGTAATTATAAATGACGGTGTGGCTTTAAAAGGGTATAATGCGTGGTTATTTCTAGTGGTTTGAAATAGTAGCTTTCTTAATCCTTTGTCACTGGATATCAGAGTCACTTTCATGACTCCTTGCTCGTTCTATTTGAATTACTGTTGTAACAGAAGTGTCAGGAAAAGTTAGTGTTATTTGTCTTTAAAATTTATGATTTTCATAATACAAGCCATGAGGGAGGGGAGGGAGGAGGGGGCAGGGGTGGCTTATTAAAGATTTTAACGTAACCAGGGTGACCGAATATTTTCCAAGGGGGGGGGGGGGCTTATCAGAGATTTCAACGTAACCATGGTGACAGGGTATTTTCCGAGGGGGGGGGGCTTATTATGAGATTCTAACGTAACCAGGGTGACAGGATATTTTCCGGGGGGGACTTTTTAGAGATTTTAACGTAACCAGGGTGACAGAATATTTTCCGAGGGGGGCTTATCAGCGATTTTAACGTAACCATGGTGACAGGGTATTTTCCGAGGGGGGGCTTATTATGAGATTTTAACGTAACCAGGGTGACAGGATATTTTCCGAGGGGGGGGTTATTAGAGATTTTAACGTAACCCGGGTGACAGGATATTTTCCGAGGGTGGGAGGCTCTTATAAGAGGTTTTAACGTAACCAGGGTGACAGGATATTTTCCGAGGGGGGGGGGGGGGGGCTTATTAGAGATTTTAACGTAATCAGGGTGAGAGGATATTTTCTGAAGCTTTCTTACTTTGCACTTTTTTGACCGACTAAAACAATATACAACAAACGATTGCACTAAGTCAAGCACATGGTATGAATATTTCCAAGATATCCCTAACTTGTTCCTTCATTTTTCTACTTCTACAAATGATGGGAGAAATGGAAAACTACATCGTTATTCTATTCTATTCCCTTCTATTCAGTATTCTCTTGACTGAACCAGGCCGTCCCGCAGGATTGTCACAAGGTTTTGAAGTAGGTGGGTTTACTTTTTTAAGTAGGCGACTGGTTTTGCTAGAAATCTAAAGTTTCATTACAACAGTCCAGCAGAGTAGCTGGCTGAGATCATGAGGCAGGTGGTGATTTTCGCCTACAGTCGGCTACTTTTGACAACCCTGCGGCGACCGTTTATCAATCGCTTCATGAAAAAATGTGTTTTCTTATATCGATTTAAAAATATTCGTGATGTTACGTATTACGCATATTTTCATTGGCCCAGGATGAAATATCTTTTCATCTTGTTTTCCTACAGTGTCCTAGGCTAACAAATGTCAAGATCAAGAAGTCGCTGGCACCACAAGATCCGCTTACTGCAAGAAAACTTTGTAACTAGGCAACTACGTATGAATGGAATTTAAGAGCGTTAAATAAAGAATGTAACGAGGCACTGTACAGACTGTCCCTTTTAATTTCTCAGAGGTGAGATTCCCAAGGTCTAAAAAAAGTAACGACCCCTTGCGATTGATCGTAATGATAAGCTTTGATGTTTGCAAACGAATTCAACAAGTAGCCTCATCTTGAAGCACTGATTACAAACAAAGATATGAAGGCACGTGCCCACTAAAACAGGATTGTTTTTCAGCCCCGCCCTAGCATCGCAAGCCAGGTCCTGTGACTAACGTTTTCGTTTCATGAATGTGAATGCAAAAGTGCTGCAACTGGCGAAGTGCTTCCATCTTTTGGAACGATCCTGGGCATCGCGCGAGGGAAAAGTAAACAAATAGAACTGAAATTAAGGAATTAGAAATAAAACTGTTCCAGGCATTGCCAATCTTATGAAAAAAGATTGTTTTTTGTCCCACCCTAGCTTCAAGAGGTTCCACGACTCTCGTGTCGTCTAGTTTTATAAATGCATCGTAGTCAGATCAATTTTAGGCGCTTTTTGGCGATCATATGCATAGGAACCAGCGTTTAGAAGGGCCAAACGTTATTTATTTGCTATATTTCCCCATTTGATGCAACACAATACAAACCCCCATCATAATCGCATTCTAGTGTTTGCTAACTTTAAAAGCTTGTCAATATTTGTTTAAAAAACCTTAACGTATAAATATTAGGTCAACTTGAAAGAAAAGATAAAACGCAAGTAAATTAAGATTTCACAGAATTTTCATTAAAAATGGTTTAAAATTATAGGAAGACTTTAATTGTACCAATGAGTCTTATTAGTCTTTAAAAGCTTATCAATATTTGTTTAAAAAAAACCTTAACGTATAAATTTTAGGTCAAATTGAAAGATAAGATAAGACGCAAGTCAATTAAGATTTCACAGAATTTTAATTAAAAATGGTTTAGAATGTGCCAATGAGTTTTATTAGTGAGTGACGTCATTTTCTATTGATTTTCTTCTAATAAAAAATCGGCAACCGTTCATTGCTTATTGTTTATTACCGCATATAATCACGAAAGAATTAAAACCACAAGTATACCAAAAAAAAAATTAAAACAAAGAAAAAGCGCCGCAGGACTCGAACATAGATATAAAGTGAATGGACAACTGCATACCATCTTTGATCGCACTATTCACTTATTACCTCGTCACAAACCTCTCTTACCTCGTTTCAGGGACCGCTTTCTCGAACTCCCGGTAACTTATCGTGCCCGATAGGTATTTTTTCAAAGCTGTTTTTTACCAGTAAGTGGTAATTATTAGTGCAAACTTGACACAATAGCATAAATGAAATTATAAAGATTAAAAATTTAGCTTCCAACATCAATAAAATTGAGTCTCTGTTGAAGGATATCGTCCACATAAAATATTTTTTCGGCCTCGTAGGTTATCGGGAGTATGATAAACGTGCCCCTGGTCTATCTGGTCCTCTAGTGTGACCATTCAAATTAAAGCTATACTGAGCAACACTTTCTTGTGGTGCTGTTTATTATGCTGTACAAGGTGGTTCTAACTTTCTTGTGATCAGGAAAATATAAGAGTTAAAACGTATATGAGCTAACAACCCCGACATACCGAAATACCACTTGCTTCTCAGTAAAAGCACTAATCCTTCTTTCTCAAAGCCTAAATAGTTTGTTACTCTGAACAAAACATTTCTTGTACTCTATAGGTCAACCACGAAAGTTAGAATCTATTCAAGGCGCTCACAACGATATGAACTTGGAAAAGAAAACAATTAATAGCTTTGGTTGAAGTACCGCTTTTGTAATCCTTCAAAAGAAAAAAAAAGACAGTTCATAATTAATTTCGGTAACGTTTAATTAAAAACTGACTGCACGCAATTACATAAGTACTTAAATGCACAGAATGTAATTGGCCGAGAAGAGTAGTGCTCGCATTTGAGAGGTGTCCGGGTGTGACGACATATAGATACTTCAATGCACAGAATGTAATTGGCTGAGAAGAGCAGTGCTCCCATTTGAGAGGTGTCCGGATGTGATGACATATAAGTACTTCAATGCACAGAATGTAATTGGCTGAGAAGAGCAGTGCTCGCATTTGAGAGGTGTCCGGATGTGACGACATATAAGTACTTTAATGCACAGAATGTAATTGGCTGAGAAGAGTAGTGCTCGCATTAGAGAGGTGTCCGGATGGGACGACATATAAAGGGCTTTTTCTACTGTACAAAAACACAAATGATTTTGACCAACATTTTAAAAGAAAGATTAGCAATAAAAGAGTTAACATAGGATTTCATATACATTGTTCTGTTTCCTTTTCTTTTTTAAGTCATATGGTTACTTTTTCCAAAAGGTGCTTTTCAACATACAAATACATCGTCGAATAAATTATTATGTAACTGTCCCGAATTAGCCTGTTAAGGCTAAATACATCAACACTAAAAATCGTGCAGAGTAGACTGCCATTGGTTGCTACGAACAAAGACCGGACGTGCGACAGAAGTGACTGATGAACTCCTGGTATTAAAGTATGCACGCGCACTGCATACAGAACTACTAACAAGAATACTGCATTCAGTCAGTATTCATGTAGTTTTACTTATTACATGATTGAGTCTAACAGTTACCATCTTTCCCATTAACAAACAAAATCTAGCCACAGAGTTAAACTACACTTTGCTGTATAGCTGAGGCAATGTTAATTTGTCAACTTGAAGGCGATGTATGGGGAATCTCAGGCCTGTTCCAAACGTCGCGCTATTGCCGTGCCGAACTAAATTCAAGAATTAAATTCGATTTAGGCACGGCAGTAGCACGACGTTTGAAACCATTCAGTTCAGCAGGTTGAATTAAGATCGGCACGACTATTTAGCACGGCAGGCCCTTTCGTACTGCACGGCAGTAGCACGACTTGGTTTCAAACGGTATGCTACTGTCGCGCCAAACTCAATTCATAAATTATTTTAATGTATTTTGGGTCATTTTTCTATTTTTGGGTTTTCCTAATTATTTTGAATATGGCGCGACTGAATTAAATTCGACGTTTGAAACCACTGCCGTGTTATTGTCGCTCCACTGCCGGGTCAAACTTATTTGAGTTCGGCACGGCAGTAGCGTGACGTTTGGAACAGACCCTAACGAAATCGAAGGATTTGTGTATTTTTATCTGCAAGCTTCAATGTAAAGGTATAATCCTGCAGACCAGAGTACAACCTTCTTGTCAAGAAAGCTCTTAATTACAAATGTTATTTAGTTTAGCACATTTTTCATTTTGTCATGTCACTGTTTTGTGGTGAAAAAAGTTAGATTTTTTTTCGGTCAATCGGCGGTGTGAGAGCAATTTCGCCTACTCGACAGGAATAAAACAAATTTTATAAGCTGGAAAGACCACAGCGACAAGGCGTTGAGAGTTGCCGGATCTTATTTAGACCTGGATCAGTAAAACATTTGAAGTCAAAAAATATACGGAACGACTGATCCTTACGGCAGTTAAAGAAACGAAAATAAATCACTTTATTTAGCCGTCAACAGTATCTAGCAAAGAATGCTAATTGGGGACACCTCCAAGATCGAATTGGAATTTGGATGTGTTGGTTTTTGAGGGGAGGGGAAAACTGGAGCACCCGGAGAAAAACCTCTCGGAGCAAGGACGAGAACCAACAACAAACTCAACCCACATATGACACCGGGACCGGGAGTCGAACCCGGGCCACATTGGTGGGAGGCGAGCGCTCTCACCACTGCGCCGTCCCTGCATCCCCACGAAGATACAGAAGACGAAATACGTAAAGCAAAAAAATTTACTCATTCTACTTTTGTAGCCCCCTGAAGAAGGGGCAATTTTTTGTTTCATACATTTTTTTGCTTTACGTATTTCGTCTTCTGTGTCTTCGTTTCTTCAACTGCCGTAAGGATCAGTCGTTCCGTATATTTTTTACTATAAAACAAATTACCTTCAAATTCTTACAAGAACGGTGGTTTCAGTCGGTTGGCGCGGCGTATTTAACCTGATTTTACCATCGCGCCGTTTGTCTGTCTTGTGTACGGTTGCCGAAAATTCTGCTGCTCCTTGGAGATGCCAAAAATAAATTAGTCCTTCCTAATCCTTCACACTCCATTTCTTTTCGAGCTCCGTAAAGCATCAAGCCGACGGCTGTCCTTGTTTGTAAAATTGTTATGTTGTGACTCGTGCCGGCTTCCGTTGACTATGGCGATGGTTAGCGACAGTGTTTTGAAATTCAGACTTGTAAACGTGTTTTTCTAAGTCGAAAATAACATGGACCGCTTCGATGTCGAACGTTCGTATGTAATGAAGAAATACTTGTCTATAAAAGGAGTTCTTATCACCACAAATATTCCTGGAAAAGCTTACATCACCTCTTGTACTTTCCACCATTCTGACACTAGTGACAATCTTACACTTTGCTACCCCTCCCCTGTAGCACATTCTTGTTAGCACCCAGATTTTGGGTGCCACGTGACCAGCCGAAACCAGGGTATTTTCTCGAGGGAGGAAGAGAGAGGACCCTGGGAACGAGGTTGGCAAAAGAAGCCAGAATTCTGTGCCCAACTCCAAAACTACGGATAGTTTTTTATCTTCCAGCAATTACTCCATAAATACACCAAACAGCACAAGAAGCTTTATGTTGGCTTTAATGACTACGAGAAAGCTTTCTATAGCGTATGGCAATCTGAGATGATTCATAAATTACAACAATACGGAATACAAGGGAAATTCTTGAATGTTATTAAGTCCATGTATTCGTCTATTAGGAGTTGTGTTAAAATTAACCAAAACGCACTTACCGAACTATTTTCATGTAACAAAGGGATAAGGCAAGGTGATGGTCTAAGTCCAATTTTATTTTCTTTATTTATGAATGATCTACCGCAATATTTTAAAGAGAGCAAATCTCCAGGTGTGATGTTAGGGAATCGAACTATAAACTGCCTAATGTATGCAGATGATTTGTTAATAATCAGTCCTTCTCCCGAAGGGTTGCAACAATCGCTTAATGTAATTCATAGACACGCTCAGCAGTGGAAGCTCAAAGTTAATACCAAAAAGTCGAACATAATCATATTAAGTGGTAACGGGCAAAAGAAAAATAATATAAATTTCAAATACAGTAATGAAACTTTACAAATTGTCGACAAACAAACATATTTAGATGTAGAAATGACTTCATCCGGTCGTTACACTTATGCAAGAGAAATTCTCAACAAAAAAGCCACTAAAGTCCTCTCGATAATTAAATGATCCTTTTCCAACACGGATTCAGCAACTACTGCGATTAAGGAGGCTCGCAACAGTTTTTTTGGCCCTGGAGTGTATCTTTTGAAGTCAAAATTTCGCATAGAAGGTAAACTTCGATTTCCTTGATACTACACCACCTTTTTAACATTTGATCAAAGTTTACTTTTTCGCTGGTTTCCTAGCAACAGCTGTCACCATAGCAACGGTAATGGACAACCCCTCATTTTAAATAATGTCGAATATCTCGAAAACTAGTCAGACACTTTATGACGGAACTTGAACTATTTGAACTACTCAACCTACACAACTTGTATGCGAAATTAGGGAAAAATCTGTAAGAGCGTTTTCATGTAAATCATGATTCATTTTTTACGGGCTGATTTTGGTCATTTCTGCAATTTTCTCCAATATTTCAAGAAAGATAAGACTTAACACTTTCTCTTTTCAGTTGAAGGATCTTTTATGATATCAAGGCATTCTTAATGTACATTGAGCTTCCTAGGTGGCTGCGATTTTAAGATATTTATATTTAAAAACTGCTAAAAGCAGCACAAATCAGCCAAAAAGTTCGTAATTTGCATAAATAGAAATATTTCTAAATTGCCCTTACAGTTTTCTCTCTTAAACTGATTGCCGTTAGAGTAATAATTCTTTTTGATGTTCCAGTGAGTTTTAGGCTGAATAAACATTTCTGTTATTAGATAAGAAGGCTGAATCTCGGTCAAGTTTCAGTCGTCATTAACTTTCAACGAGCAACAGTTTTATTTTGTTTTTCCTGGTCTATTTCACGGTTATTCACGTGCAATGAATATTTATACACGCTGCGCTTGTGTCCTCTCGTGCATTTATAATTCCTTACTCTTTAAATACTGACTGACGTTTTAGCATTTTTAATTACGGATTTAATTACACTGGGGCCGAAAAATGAAGAGAAACAAGCTCAGAAGACGAATATTTTTTTTATTATGAGAAGGCATTATAAGCGCACGAGAGGACACACTCACTCACTCACTCACTCACTCACTCACTCACTCACTCACTCACTTATTCATTCATTCATTCATTCATTCATTCATTCATTCATTCATTCATTCATTCATTCATTCATCCATCCATCCATTCATTCATGCATTCATTCAGTCGTTCATTCATTCATTCATTCATTCATTCATTCATTCATTCATTCATTCATTCATTCATTCATTCATTCATTCATTCATTCATTCATTCATTCATTCATTCATTCATTCATTCATTCATTCATTCATTCAGTCATTCAGTCATTCATTCATGGAAACGAAAAAGTTCAGGTACCTTACGTAAAGCAACAAAGAAGATTAACTTACACTGCACATCCACTGTACTGATCCCGGAAATCACAGCTTCACCGATCCCATTTTGAGCAACACAGTAGTATTTGGTAGAATTATATGTAGATCATCGCAGTGAAGGTTTTTCAACCTAAGCGGTTGAAAAGAAGAAACCTGAAAAAATTCAGGCTTGAACGGGAATCAAACCCATGACCTCTGCGATACCGATAGTGGAGAAGGAGGACGCAAAGGATATTACTACGCTAAATAACAACGCTAGGTGGTACTTACACTGGACATCAACGGTACAAATTCTTGACTCTGCAACATCACCGATTCCATTGTCGACCACACAGTAGTATTTTCCTGCATGAGATCGAGGGATTCTTGTGAATGTCAAGTTATCTTCGTATGATATCGGTGTGCTGTTGGTCGAAACACCGTACCACGTGATGTTTGGATTAGGATTGGCACTTGTCACTTTACACTGCAGGGTGATATTGGATCCTTCGACAACCATGTGACTACAGGGATGACTGGTATTTAGGGACGGTGGATCTGTAAAAGAGAATGGCCTTGTATCTAGTTAATTTTATTTATTTACGTACTTATTTATTGGCATGAAAGATTCCATATATTTTCTTAATGATCCCCTCAATAGAAAGTCTCTCTAAAACCAGCTTTTATTTTTAGATTCAAGACCGGTTTTACGTCCGAGACAAATGAAACAATCTATCGTTCCCGCCAGGAAAATGGAGGCATAAATTTGGACGGGAAACGTTTCTTTCACCAAATTGATAATGGACGAACCTTTCGTCGTGAGACGGGTTTTGACTGTTAACAGGGTAGATAAGGAAACTCTATTATACAGTCGATGAAAGTAACGTACTTTTGTTGTTTGATCCTCTCTTTTCAGTTGAAGTTTTTCGCAGGTTCATCTCATTCATGACTGGTACCTAGTCAAATCAAACTGTCCACGGTTTTCGTATTCACACAGTAAGGGGCTAAACCAGAGATTTGAAGCTTTGAGTTAGACTAGCGTGGACTGAGGCCAGGCCTGAGCCTATACTTTTGTCAAAAAAAATTTAGAAATCTATCTTTTTTTTATCATTTTACATAACGCAAAATAACTAAAGATTCCTACTAAACAGCAAAAGGTTGTTCATCAGGGTCATAAGATATTTTCTAAGATATTTTTTCGCTATTTTTTCTTGGAGGAAAATAGGAACACTTTTTTCTGATTCTTTGTTCGCATTTTCATAAAGGTTTTCCAGGATATTGTGGCCGAAACAAGCTACGTGACCTAACCAGTAGATGTTCTGCATGCCAAAAAGGCGGCATTTCCAGACGTATTAGTCTGTTGAAGATTAATTTTGTTATGGTCAAAGCCTCAGAAGATAGAACATCCCTTAGTTTTGGGAGAAATTTGTTGGGAACCATGCCTTAATTGAATTAAGGAGCAGTGTTGTATCCTATGTTTTCAGATCTTCTTTAAAGATCTTTGGAGCCCCAAGCCCAAAATTTGGGGATAATTCCATACTTATACAAAACATCAACATAAACAGTTAGCGACTTGACAGAATCTACTCCGTTGCTGAGTATGCCGTAATATTCTCCAGAGTCAAACCTTGTGGCGTTCATAGTGAAGTTTACAGACATCAGTAATGGACTGCTCCCTTCGCTCTTCTTTATCCAAGTAACGTTCACTTTGTCTTTATTTCCCAGTGGAACACACTGAAGAGTAACAAGGTTTCCTTCTATAACTGTTTTGTTTCGAAGAAAACTGGTGTCGAGGGCGGGAAATTCTGAAAGCAAAAGAAAGTTACAGCAGATAAACTGCCTTGACGTTTTCGCTAAAAGCCCCTTCAATGTGGTACCGAAATCTCGTTTGGTAGGCGTGGCTTTAAAACCTTAATAATTAACACATTTACATTTTCGCTACTTGTGAAATTAATTAAACCTTTCTATATCTTATAACGCACTACAATAGCTACAGTTGAGTATAGCAAAAACCAGGAGAGGATGATGTAAGAGAGTAAATCCCCGTGCCCCATGATAATTATTTCAAGTTTATTATTAGTTCGCACCCATGCTGCCAAAGTTATTTTTATCTGTTGTTTCCATGTCAACAATCTAAAATAACATGACATCATTCCAACTGACCAATGAGGTGTCGTCCTTAAAATAACCACGCAGTAAGACACAGAACCAAAAATAGATTTCAACTAATTTTCATCGGAAGAGGCCCATGTATGGGGGATTCACTCTCTTCCTTCATCCTCTCCTGTTAAAACTGAACCCAGCTAGGGTTAATCATCAATTGCAAGTTTTTGGTGGGGATATGCCAACCGCTTGTTGAAATACTGACCCCATATTTAGATCAAAATAAGTGATTTTCATACGTGAATCAGATAAAATTTTCCCTTTTCAGGCCCTATATTTCATACTTTTCGTCTATACATGGCGTATTTAAACGCTTTCTTTCTATATTAAAGTTTTATTTTTGCCTTCTGAAACCCACCTCGCAACAATAAGACAATCTTTTCTAAGCTTTATTTTCCGATAAAGCATGGTTCTATAGCCAATCAACTTCTTCTATAGCCAATTAGCTTCCTTTCTATATTATAAATGATATATGCCTCTTATTTCATAATTTATTATTACAGCAGTTTTTCGTACCTCTTTCGTAGACCTCTACCCTCATACAAGGCCAGGTACTCCACGTCAAAGGATAGATACGAATGCATCTGGTGACGAAACTTGAGCTATTACTCAGTTCATTCCTTATCACAGAGTTACAATCAGCATTCTGGGGAAAATCTGCAAATAATGAAAATTATGCTTTACTAAGTCAGCACTCTGTGAACCTGACTGGAGATGATCACATGAGCAGCCGTTATGATTCTTCAGGGATAGAATCAGGAATTGAGCGATCCGAGTAGCGATGAGCAGCTTGCAGCAAGGATTGCAGATTCTTCGCGCCCTCTACTTTCCTTGAAGAAAAATAACGACTGCTTGCAGTCTAAAAAACAGAAATCTGCTTATTGCCTTATCACTTCTGTGAAAAAAAGAGAAAGAAACGAAATCTTCATTGACGACATCCCTGGGTTGTTATAGCTTATTTCAAAATGCACACCCACACCGTGAGTCGAGACCTTGTGTGACCTCTTTTTTCGCCGCTTTGGTTTGAGGCCCAGTCCCTGCCATTGTGTTGTTTTCTCAGACAAGAAACATTGTCTCTCTCCACCCAGGTGTATTATGGGTACTGGTGACATACTGCTGGGGGTAACCCTGCAACGCACTAGCGTCCCTTCCAGGGGGGAGTAGAAATACTCTCAGTTGCTTCATGCTACAGAAACTGAGATAAGCTCTGGCCGTGTGGGCCTCCTTGGTTCGTGTGCGACTCCACCTCATAGCCGTATCACTGAGCTGCGTTCGAGCCAAAATTGTTTTACGTCTGTTGGTGTCTTTGTATTTTCGAAAGCCACAAAATACCACATATTATCTGGCTATTCAAACGCAGAGTCAAGATATGATTCGAATTGTAGATCAGTTCAGTTTTCGTAGTTTAAGGAAACTATTTTTTAGGCAACAAGAAAACATTCAAGCACAAGTAAATTCAAACAGTATGTCGTGCACCTACCAGGTCATTTTTATTTTCCAATGTTACACTGAGCCAAGTCGATCCGTCCAAAGAATAAGCGACCTGGTAACTAGAAACAAACCGGGAGTGATGCCCTTGAGTATCTACTGCGCAGACTCGGAATGGCGACGTGAAATCAATCTGAATGAACTCGATTCCTGCGTTGGCAGCCGAGGGGCACCATCCTTTAGTGCCTCCAATCTTTGCCATGTAAGGTTGGTTTAAACTTGAATCACCTGAAGAACTTGAAAAAACCTGAAGATGCTTGAAATTTACTGGAGCACAGTGAAGCAGAAAGGGCTGCGTCATACGGAGAACAACCTGTCAATAGATTTAACCATTTTACCCCTGTTTTACACCTTGATTCAAGTACTGTACATTGTGTTATCGTATGACCAAGGATGACAAACTCTGGGACATTTATTAAAGTAGAGTTAACACTTGTGAGGTGAGCGAAGTCAACGTTTTGATGCGGGCAAATTTCCCATTCGTATACGGTCGTTGCCATTTTAAGACCCCCCACTTAGAAAATTTCTGAACTGTTATTGAAAGCTTTTCTACTTAAAAGAAAGACATTCACAACTCAGAATCGAACCCGGTCCTTTCGCATACTTATTTCTCTCTCTTGCCACTACACTACCACGCCAATCCGCCACAACTCTGAAACAATTAAAGGATATATTATAATTAGCTGTCATTCAAAACTGATACATCTATAATAGGTGACCCTAGCCCTTTCTCCAACTTTCGAGGTAAATTCAACTTGGGCTTAAATTTCGTTCTTTCTAAGACTATTTAAAAATGTATTTGTTGCCTTATTGTAGCTTAATCTAGAGCATATATTACATCTACCATGACTAAAGGCTTGGTTGCCAATGATGGCATCGACCGTCAAAAATGGCAACGACCGTTTACGAAAGGGAAATAGGCGTCGCTAACATCACCAAGACTTAATCAGGTTAATGGCAAAAGAGTTAAAATGGTCGGCCTATAGAATGAAAATAACCAAAATAAAAACAGCATTACAATTCGCTGTGTTTGTTAGATTACCTTTGTATAAATTTGGTCTGCGGCTCGTCCGGGAAGTTACAATACAGATGAAATAAGCAATTCAGACAACCAAGAGGTGTTCTACAAAGTCCTAGAGTAACACTGACAGATCTTAGACAAAATGAAGAAGGCAAGGCCGAGAATTAATATCATCGTTGTATCAGTATCATTTATCGTGTAATAAACCAAAACTTGGTTTTTTCAATGACATCATTTCCCGGCCTTGCCTTCTTCATTTTGTATTCAAAATTGTCAGCTGGCTCTGGATTTCAGATCTTAGACGTCGCTTAAATAGTCAACCATGCCAGTTGAATTTTTGAATCGAATTCGAATCAGTTGAATCGATTTTAGGCGCTTTTTGGCGATCATATGCATAGCAACCAGCGTTTATAAGGGCCAAACGCTATTTGCTATATTTTCCAATTTGATGCAACACCATACAAACCCCCATTAGAGTCCCATTCTCGTGTTTGCTAACTTTAAAAACATGTCAATATTTGTATTTGTATGATGTAAAATTCCTCCCAATGACATTCCCGAAGTTTTACAAAGAATGCCTCAGCGAATGGGCAACCTCTAAAACTAGGCAAATCAAAACACAATCCGAGGTCGGAAATGAAATCATTTGGAACAATCGTTTCATTTCTGTTGGCGGAAAACCATTGTTTAGAAATAAAACATGAAACGCACTAAACAATAAAAACCTAACAGCTTCGGAATATTTTCTTCTGATAAGTGCTTTTGATTCCATCCCACCAGAATCAATGGAAGAACCTCTTACAGGGGCAGTTACAAAATCCGATCGTTAACAATAATATCTCCCAAGATGCCCCCTTTCCCTCCACTTTGAGGGTGCTACATTGGAATCTTACTAATAAAGTCGAATCTCTCCCCACGTCACAACACAAATACGAAGAAACATTTCCAACTGTTCATCTAGTTTGGCAGAAGATATATCTTCTTCCGAGGAGCGTTACCCTGGACTCTTAAAACTAGAGAATTTCAATACAAGTTTCTGAACAGAATCATTTATACCAGCAAAGCCCTCCACAAAATGGACATTAAGTCTCATCTCCCACTTGCACCTTTTGTCGCAAGTCAGAAGAATCTCTCGAGCATCTATTTATTCTGAAGAACAACACAACACTTTTTAGTTTCAAAAACATGTCTCGGCATCCCTGATGCCATCCTCAGTTGAAGGAAAAAGTTACAACAAAGCTATTTATATGCAATATAGTGATTTATTCATTGTGAAATTTCTAGAAAGTTTTGGCTTTCAGTAACAAAATGGTTAAAAGGCTTCTTTAAGGATCTTGACGTCTTAAATGCTATTAACATGATTTTTGTATTCTTTAGAGAGGATTATCCTCTGTTAAAAAGTATTATAATTATTTGTAAGCAAGTAATCTTTCAATGCAGAAATCGCAATATAAAACCTTCACTCTCTTTACTGAAAGTTAAATTAAAATATATCTATCAGTTGAAATGCTCCGTAGCTAAGCAAAAAGATTTTTTAGAAACTAACCAGAAAAAATGGAAAGAACTGCTTCCTATCCTTAATTGAAAAAATTCCATTTGTAATACAGTCAGTTTTTTTCATATATTATTATTGTAATATATAACAATCAATTATGTCGCTTCTCTTTCATCTACCCCCTTTTGTCCTTTATTTTCTTTCTATTTTTTGTACTGTCGGTGAATGTACTTTCTGCGTCTGTCAATAAACGTCATTAAGGTGTTTCGATACAGTTTTTTTGGGACCATACCTCACTTTTAAAATCGGCTCTTAGACAGTCTTTATCTTGTCGGATCAACGTGAAATTTGCAGTACTTTTTGGTTTTGGATTGAAGTTTAGCGCGGTTAACATTTTGTGAACATCGATATTTCCATGACAACGATAAACAAAAAACCTCGAAAACACTAAAATTGAAATTTTGCGCGATCCAGACTTCGCTTTGAAAAGCAAACACCAATATCTTAAACTGTGGTGTATGGCAAACAAAATATACAAGAACAAAAAAAATCTGTATGTTTGTTTCGAAGTAAATCGCAAAAACATTTTCAACCTTAGTTTTTGCATAGTAATAGTAAATGCACCGAAAAATAATCAATGCTTTGATGAAATGGCTCGAAAATACTTTCAAAATGTGTCTTTTACTTACTATTTTACGCCTAGAAAGTTTTGTTGGAACTAGTGTTCGCGATCTCGAGAACGAATTGTTTTTCTAAGATCATTCGTGTAATAATTTTGTGGTAATTTTTGAATTTGAGGGCTTTTGCGAAAATCTTAAGAACGGCTCGATGGATTTTTTTAAAACATTAAACACACGTGCTTGACGATGTGACCAATTTTAGTATCGAGTCTTATTAACATTGATTCACTGGAACAGTTTTAAATTTAACGCTAAAAAGGACGTATGAACCGACGGAAAAGGTTGCGTTACAAATTCACAGTTGGCAAGTAAATGCTAATATATTCAAAGTAATGTAATTCATTGCTTCATGATTTTTATCTGGTTTCTTTGTTCTTTGTTGCACTGTAGATTACAACGAAAAGCAAAAATCACGGAGGAATGCTTTGTGCATTACTTTGAATATATTAGCATTTATTTGCCAAATGTGAATATGTAACGCAAGCTTTTCCGTCGGTTCATACGTCCTTTTTAGCGTTAAATCTCAAAGCGTTCCAGTGAATCAATGTTAATAAGACTCGATACTAAAATTGGACACATCGTCAAGCACGCGTGTTTAATGTTTTAAAAAAATCCATCGAGCCGTTCTTAAGATTTTCGCAAAAACGCTCAAATTCAAAAATTACCACAAAATTATTACACGAATGATCTTAGAAAAACAATTCGTTCTCGAGATCGCGAACACCAGTTTCAACAAACTTTCTAGGCGTAAAATAGTATGTAAACGACACATTTTGAAAGTATTTTCGAGCCATTTCATCAAAGCATTGATTATTTTTCGGTGCATTTACTATTACTATGCAAAAACTAAGGTTGCAAATGTTTTTGCGATTTATTTCAAAACAAACATACAGAATTTTTTTGTTCTTGTATATTTTGTGTACCATACACCACAGTTTAAGATGTTGGTATTTACTTTTCAAAGTGAAATCTGGATCGCGGAAAATTTCAATTTTAGTGTTTTCGAGGTTTTTTGTTTATCGTTGTCATGGAAATATCGATTTTCACAAAAAGTTAACCACGCTAAAGTTCAATCCAAAACCAACAAGTATTGCAAATTTCACTTTGATCTGACAAGGAAAGGACTGTCTAAGAGCCGATTCAAAAAGTTAGGTATGGTCCCAAAAAAACTGTATCGAAACGGCCTTAAAGTGCCACTGGGACCAGAATTTTGGTATTCCATATTTTTGCATTATCGAAAATAGTCTGTGGTTGTAAGTCACCATACCAAATTTCAACTCATTACGATGACTGAAAGTCGCTTTTTTCGGACGGTTTTTGACGAGATTTTACGGCCGCCATTACTGGCCCTTGTTCCGGAAGCTGGCTTGCGAATTAGCGGAAGTGACGTTAGAGGCTCACCTCAAACCAAGTCAGGCTTCATTGGATTACTTGCCGTGGGAAATGTAACTGCTGTCGAGGGAAGATTTCGTGCCAGCTGTTTGCTGTACGGCCTTGAAATTTTCGTTGCTGCAGCAGTTATGAAGGATATTACTTGTGTTGTACAATGCTACAACAATAAATCCAACCACTGAGCTGGTATTTCGCTTCACCAAAGCCTTGCGAGCGAACCCGCAATGGAAAAATGGATAGTGTTCGTACTCACACACAGTGCAAATTTCAACCCGAGAGGTATTTTTGCCGGCTGTTCTGATCACTTCACGGACGAGTGTGTCCAGAGGGCTGTTCATGTCGAAGGATCCCAGAGGTCGATTATTCCATTGTCCATTCCAACTATATGGAAAGAAAGATCCGGAAAAAACGAGACGAAAGGTATCTAATCTTAACGCAGTTGAAGTGATAGTTTGTTTCTTTTTCAACGCATCCACCATTGTGCAAAACTTATTTTCTTTTAACGTATTTTAAAATTTATTTTGCTTGTGGAAAACCCTTTCAATTCTGCCGTCTGCTAGCGCGAAGATCTTCGGTGTAGTCATCATAAATGCATCCTGGGCGAATGCAGGACCGCCGCGATTACGCCAATAGTTTGTATTGTTTAGCTTTTTTTCTTTTTCTTTTTTTTTTAATTCCGCGTGTGTTAATTTCATGCAGTAATCGCTTAGAAGCATGGGCAGTTATTTTATCGTCTACCATCCTGAATGTCGAGAAACTTTTCTCCTTATTCCCTGTCGCTGAAGAGTCGATTGACATTATTGTTCGAAATGTATGAGGCTTCGATCATGTCGATAGGTCGGCTCGTCTTGCGTGGAAATTTAAGTTAGGAAAAAATATCACACGCCACTATTTGGTTAAGGGTTTTACAATGTTATTCCTTTTAACTGTCATAGCGATCTTTGTAAATGAACTACCAAGAAAAATGATTAGATATCAAGTTATTATTTTTACGCAGTGAATAAAGCAAGTGAAAGTTCGTTTCCTTGGCGGTCCGCATGTTGTTGTTGAGCAGCAGAAAGTTTTCCTTGTGGCTTGATTTGCACTACAAATATTTAGATTCCGTTCACACAAGGCCTCCAGTTCTTAAAAGAAGGTCTTGGTTTATTTCACTTTTTTCGGCTTAAGTTAAGAATTCTACAAAAACTGTTCAAAATATTTAGAAACGCCAAGCACGTGTGTTTCAATGCATTAAGCGACCACCGTACTATGATGGACACGATAAGCTTCATGAGCTGACTGCCAGATGACTACAGCATTACGGCTCTTCCAGAAAGTTTCCTATACTATGCTAGGAATGGCCAAAAATGTCAATGCCTTACAATATATAATGAATATAAACCACGGCAAACAAAATATAGCTTCTTTTATTTCTCCAACGAAGTGAACAATAAAATAGATCGACCGATGCTTGAGAATTCGCAAGCATCAAATTCTAGAGTTTTTATAGGTGTTTTGTCTAAGTTTCCAAAGCTTAAAACATCAATTTTCGAATAGCTGGACAGCCATTTATCCGTTGGATAATAGTTATCCGCTCTTTGAGCAACTTGTGCCTGAACTGTAATCACTGTATAAGCATTATTTCGCGCATATTTTGAACTCCCGCCAATAAGGCGAGAAAAACAACTTTGAACAGTTTGTTTACAACCTTATAAGCTGAAATCTGCTGACATCAGTTCTTACATCTTACGGTAAGAAAAATTCTTCATTTGCCGAATTAAATGAATCCTCTGATGCTTCGGAAGCTAAAGACTGTTCCGAATCGTAGAAATACTCTTCGGAGGTTTCGCAGTCGACGGTAGGCATCTTGAGTCAAAACACAAGGAAACGCGACTGAGGTGAACCTCTGACGTCATAAGCTATTAAATTGCGCAATCACCCAGGAACACGTTTTCAGTAATGGCGGACACATTTTGCGCAACTTTGGAGCTAAAAAATATTAGGATGGACGGTTTCTTGTTCAGTTTTCTGGGTAAATATATACACAACGCGATATTCTGCGACAGAATTTGGCGAAAATCAACCTACGAATTTTCGTCTCAGTGGCACTTTAAAAAGATGTCAATATTTGTTTTAAAAAACTTTAACGTATAAGTTCAACTTGAAAGAAAAGCTAAAACGCAAGTAAATTAAGATTTCACAGAGTTTTAATTAAAAACGGCTTAGAATTATAAGAAGACTTTAATTGTGCCAATGAGTTTTATTTGTGAGTGACGTCATTTTCTATTGATTTTCTTCTAATAAAAATCGGCAACCGGTCATTACTTATTGTTTATTACCGCGTATAATCAAGAAAGAATTAAAACCACGAGTATACCAAAACAAAAGAGAGAAAAAGCGTCGCAGGACTCGAACATACATAGATATACACCGAATGGACAACTGCATACCATCTTTGATCGCACTATTCTGTTATGACGTCGTAACAATCCTTTCTCTTACCTCGTTTCCTTATCTCTCTCTTAGGCTCGGGACCGGTTTCTCGAACTGCCGGTAACTCATCGTGCCCAATAGGTAATTTTTCAAAGCCGTTTTTAATCAATTAGTGGTAATTATTAGTGTAAACTCGACACAACTGCATAACTGGAATTATAAAGGACTTTGAAATTTAGCTTCCAACATCAATAAAATTGAGTCTCTGTTGAAGAATATTGTGCACATAGACTACTTTTCGGTCTTGTAAGTTTTCGGGAGTATTACAAACGTGCCCTTGTCTATCTGGTCCTCACGTGTGACCATTCAAATGAAAGCTACTGAGCATTACTTTCCTGTGGTGCTGTTAATGATGCTGTGCAAGGGGGTTCTAACTTTTGAGTCTGTTCGTAAGGTACTTTACTATACCGGTGCTGCCTATAATCCTGTGTAAGGTGGTTTTGGTTAACGCGCGTTTGAAGGTTGTGGATAAAATCCTAAAGCATGAACATTTAAATGAGAGCTATTGAGCAGCACTTTCCGAGCTTGTTGTTTATTATGTGAGCATTGGTGATGTTGAGCGTCAAGGCGTTTGCATATGGTAACCCAGATTGTCGGTCTTCCGAGTCAGTCATCCATGTTTATCATCCTATTGCAGTAACTGAACCTATTCTTCCAAGTTTATAAACAATGTTGCCGAAAAACTGAACACCCTAACTTGCAGTCTGCTGCTTCGCCGAACTAGCATCCAATTCAGTGCAAGTACAAAATAAGTACCAACAATTCAGTAGCTTTGTTTTCATAGCATTTAGAATTGAGAGAGTCGAGAAAAAACTTCATGCACAAAACTGTTTCACAAGAACAGTTGAACAATGTTCTGCACTTTTCATACCTAAATGAATCGCAGCAGCTAAACTTGTAGATCACTTGAAGGCGGGTGCAACTAACCCGAGTGGAGTCAGAAGAAGAGTTTATTACTGAACTTAAACAGAAAACAAAGCAGTAAATTGTTACCTTGATTCCCTTTAGAAGGAAAGATCATGTACAATGTGAGAATGACCGCTAAAATCATAACGTCTTTATACAACCTTCTTGTGATCAGGGAAATATAAGAGCTTGAAACAACCCTGACACTAAACACCAAAATACCACTCACTTCTCAGTTAAGGCATTAATCCTTCTTTCTCAACGCTTAAAGTATTTTCTTACTCTGAACAAAACATTTTTTGTACTCCATAAATCAACCACGAATTTGGAATCTATTCAAGGCGCTAACAACGATATTAACTTGGAAGAGAAAACAACAAATAGCATTGGTTGAAGTACCGCTTTTGTAATCCTTCAAAAGAGAAAAAAAAAACAATTCAACGCTCCTTAAACCAGTCAATTAATTTGAGTAACGTTTAATTAAAAACTCACTGAACGCAAGTACATGAGTACTTTAATGCCCAGAATGTAATTGGCTGAGAAGAGCAGTGCTCGCATTAGAGAGGTGTCCGGATGTGACGACATATAAAGGGCTTTTTCTACCATGTAAAATCACACAAGATTTTGACAAACGTATTAAAAGAAAGATTAGCAATAAGGGTTAACATGTTAGTATCATACATACATAGGATTTTGTACATTAATTGTACTGTTTTCGTTTGTGCAACTCGTCCTAGCTCGAGCAAGTACAGAGACTCAGCCCTGAAGCAAGCCCTTTAATTACTCATACATTTCATTCGAGACAAGACAAGAGCAAATAAATGAACGAGATGAAAGAGTAATCTACAATTGGTTACCTACGAACAAAGACCGGACGTGCAGGCGACAGAAGTGACTTATGGGCTCCTGATAAGGATGCACTCGCACTGCCGTACAGAACTCCTAACTGCATTCAGTATTCAAGTAGTTGACTTATTAGATGACTGAGTCTGACAGTTACCATCTTTCCCTTCAACAAACAAAAACTACCCGCAGAGTTAGACTACGCTTTGGTTTTTAGCTGAAACAACGTTTATACGAAGGATTTGTATAAAGTTGACAAGGCTGAATAAGCGCTTTTGCCGGCCAGCCGACCACGAAGCGTTACTTGCGCCGTCCAGCCCAGCCAACAAGGCTTCGCAGAACCACTTTATCTGAAAGGTATTGCAAATCCTTTAATAATAATAATGATAATGATAATAATAATAATAATAATAATAAGAATAAGAATAAGAATAATCAAGACTACAATAGTTAAAAAAGGGATGTTAACAATATGTAGAGAAAAATTTTATACATATAAAAAAAGCACATTACTAGTCCACTGTCTATTTTAAATTCCAAATTTTGTAAGATTATAAATCATATAAAACTGTCAGAGAAAAAGAAGCACTGTCATTTAGTTAATCTCAGCAAAGTCCACACTCCGCTTCAAAGTCTGTGTCCTGTAAAAGTTATGTATATATATATATATATATATATATATATATATATATATAACAGAAAAAGAAACATTTGATATTTGATCTGTGCCAATCCTTTCTACTGCGAAGTCCGTGTCCTGTAGATTTGAGTAGATTCTCCTTTCTGCCCGTGATCCTCTAAGGCCTAGAAGGGCTGATCTCAAGATTGCGAAGGAGACCTTTGTCCGGATCCACGATATGGTTGTGGCGTACTCTTCCCCTTTCTTGTCAGCAAGGAGTTCTGCGAGTCTGCTATGATATCTTCTGCGCTCTTCCGCCATTCCTCATGTGGTAGTGAATATAATAATAATAATAGTAATAATAATAATAATATTGTTATTATTATTATTAAGAAAAAAAATAATTTAAAAAATATTAACGATTTTTGGAAAAGAAAGAGAAACAGAAACAAAAACCACACGTTTCGTTTGTTAAGCTTTCCTTGTCAGCCAATAATCAAATTTTTATTCTAATTAAGCTTGTTCACCTGTATTCAAATTTGACATGGAATCGCATCTTTTCATTACAACATTGTTTGTATACCTGTTAGTATTATGTTTCATGTCTCGGTAATGAATATGTTACAAAAGTTAATTAAGCTAGAGTGAAGTGAAGACACGTTACGGTGAACTGAAAAGCTTGGAGAAAAATGAAGCTTAAGTGTCTCAGTAGCTTTCATTTGAATGGTAACACTTTAGAATTTCATACAGACTTCCAAGTTAGAACTACCTTGTACACCATAATAAACAGCACCACAGGAAAGTACTGCTCAGTAGCTTTCATTTGAATGGTCACACTTAGAATTCTGCCCAGAGACTCAAACGTTAGAACTACCTTATCAGGACACAACCACCTTGTACAGCACAATAAACAGCACCACAGGAAACTTTTTTTCACGGCTGAGTTTCATTTAAATGGTCACATCGCGTAATTATGGTAAGCAAAATGCTTCAATACTGGTTATTTCATCACCAAATTTACAAATTCGAAACAATATGATGACATAAGTGTGCCCGATCGGCTACTATATATATATATATATATATATATATATATATACATTTTCTCTTCAGTAATTAAAAATTTACTTGAAATATTTTTACTTGTAATATGTGTATAAAGAAGAAATCGAAAAAAACATTTTAGAAAAAATACTTACGCAAGAACTTGACGTTTCGGCGTCACCCTGTCGCCATTGTTAAATGCAAATTATAAAGTTTTGAATTTAGAATACAAGCAGTTTAAGTGTGAAAAAGAAAACGAATAATGTCACTTAATCAGAACAATGTCAGCTGATTAAAAAGTTTCGCACGGATGGAATCTGCGTGCGTGTTTAGAGATGGTCTCCTTTCCTTGATCAATACATTTCATAAATCAGGCATTCCAGGCCTATTGGAAACTTGAACCGAGCCTTTCTGATGACAAAAAAGATCTTGCCGCAGCGACCCTTCGTTCAATTGCATTAAATTACATTGAGAGGAAAACGCCAAATCCACCAAAGGCACTCCTAAGATCAGTCAACCAACTGAAGATACGAGATGACATCGTAATAACAAAGCCAGACAAAGGTTCAGGCGTTGTCATCATAAACATGTCTGACTACATTCGCTATACACAAACTGTCGAATTAAAAACGTTACGTTAAGGTGAACTGAACAACTTGGAGAAGAAATGAAGCTATTCGTTGTTTTCTGCATTTCTCTGTTTTGCTGGGCAGTTGACGCTGGTAAGATGTCTTACATGTTACTAAGAGGTTGTAGCATACGCGATCTCAAAGTTTTAACTCTCAAGAGCAAACAAAATCAAAATTCAAGAAAAGTTTCAACCGAATTTGAAGCAAAATCCTGAAACAGACGGCACCATTGAAAAGTACTGCTCAGTAGCTTTCATTTGAATCGTCACACTTGGGGATTTCATCTACAGACTCAAAAGTTAGAACCACCTTGTACAGCATAATAAACAGCACCACAGGAAAGTCTGCTCAGTAGCTTTCATTTGAATGGTCACACTTTAGGATTTCATCCACAGACTCGAAAGTGAGAACCACTTTGTACAACATAGTAAATAACACCACAGGAAAGTACTGCTCGGTAGATTTCATTTGAACGGTCTCACTTAGGATTCCGCCCAGAGACTCAAAAGTTAGAACCACCTTGTCAGAGCAGAATCATAAAAAGGGACAATATGTAAGTACTCAAAAGTTAGAGCCACCTTGTACAGCAAAATAAAAAACACCACAAGAAGTAGCTTTCATTTGAATGGGCACACTTTAGAATTTCCTACAGACTTACAAGTTAGAACCATCTTGTACACCATAATAAACAGCACCACAGGAAAGTACTGCTCAGTAGATTTCAGTTGAATCGACACAGTTTAGGATTTCATCCACAGAATCAAAAGTGAGAACCACCTTGTACAGCATAATAAACAGCACCACAGGAAAGTACTGCTCAGTAGATTTCATTTGAATGGTCACACTTTAGGATTTCATCGACAGACTTAAAAGTGAGAACCACCTCGTACGGTAAAATAAAAAGCACCACAAGAAAGTACTGCTCAGTAGCTTTCATTTTGAATGGTGACACTTACAATTCTGCCCAGAGACTCAAAAGTTAGAACTATCTTATCAGAGCACAACCACCTTGTACAGCACAATAAACAGCACCACGGGAAACTTTTTTTCATTGCTCAGTTTCATTAAATGGTCACATCGCGTAATTATGGTAAATAAAATGCTTCAATACTGGTTATTTCATGACCAAATTTACAAATTCGAAACAATATGATGACATTAGTGCGCCCAATCGGCTACTATATATGTATATACATTTTCTCTTCAGTAATTAAAAATTTACTTGAAATATTTATACGCGCTTAATTTATTATTGTGATATGTATAAAGAAGAAATCGAAAAACATTTTACAAAAATACTTACGCAAGAACATGACGTTTCAGCGTCACCCTATCGCCATTATTAGATGCAAATTATAAGGTTTTGAGTTTAGAATACAAGCAGTCTAAGTGCGAAAAAGAAAACGAATAATGTCATTTAATCAGAACAATGTCAGCTGATTAAAAAGTTTCGCACGGATGGAATCTGCTTGCGTGTTTAGAGATGGTCTCCTTTCCTTGATCAATACCATTTCATAAATCAGGCATTCCAGGCCTATTGGAAACTTGAACCGAGCCTTTCTGATGACAAAAAAGATCTTGCCGCAGCGACCCTTCGTTCAATTGCATTGAATTACATTGAGAGGAAAACGCCAAATCCACCAAAGGCACTCCTAAGATCAGTCAACCAACTGAAGATACGAGATGAGATCGTAATAACAAAGCCAGACAAAGGTTCAGGCGTTGTCATCATAAGCAAGTCTGACTACATTCGCTATACACAAACTGTCGAATTAAAAATTAAGTTTTTACGCACACGTAACTAAGAAAATATTTTAGCGCGCACGTGTAACCGCATGCGAGTTTTTGTTTTGAGCGTAAAAACCATCATTATCATTAAGACCATGAGGTGTTTAAGTCCCAAGTTTATACATCCACGAACCCTCCTTCTCTTCTTCTTGTTGTAATGCGATACTTGTAACGGTTTTTGGTCACCCTGAATATAGGTAATAAATATAGGTGTCAGACAAAATAGTAATGGTTTGTCTTCATTTGTGATAAATTTATATTATTTTCATGAAAGACTGTAAGAGTGGATGCTTGTGACAGGTTAATAGAAAGTCGAGGACGCGGGTTCAAATCCCGTTCAGGATAAATTTTAGGGTCTTCACTCTGCGTTTGTTTATTTCTTTCTTTTACTGGTTTAAGTTCATTTGCGTTATTTGTATAGATGTGTGGTGTGTAGCATCGAAGTATATTTTTGAGTTGTTCTGTGTTTCTGCCTTACTCTTAGGATGTTATTGCTTCTGCTTCCTACTGTAGTGTTTTCATGGTGGGCTTGAGTTTTCTGCAAGATCCACCCAGTAAGTCAATAATAATAGTAATAATAATAATAATAATAATAATAATAACTATTATTATTATAATTATAATAATAATTATAATAATAATAATAATATTAATATTGATAACAATATTAACGATTCTTGCAAAAGAAACAGAAACAGAAACAAAACGACACGTTTCGTTTGTTAAGCTTTCCTTGTCAGCCAATGATCAAATTTTTATCCTAATTAAGCTTGTTCACCTGTAGACAAATTCAACATGGAATGGCATCTTTTCATTACAACTTTGTTTGCGTAGCTGTTAGTATTATGTTTCATGTGCCTCAGTGTTGAATATGTTACAAGAGTTAATTAAGCTAGAGTGCAGTGAAGACACGTTACGGTGAACTGAACAACTTGGAGAAGAAATGAAGCTATTCGTTGTTTTCTGCATTTCTCTGTTTTGCTGGGCAGTTGACGCTGGTAAGATGTCTTACATGTTACTGAGAGGTTGTAGCATACGCGATCTCAAAGTTTTAACTCTCAAGAGCAAACAAAATCAAAATTCAAGAAAAGTTTCAACTGAATTTGAAGCAAAATCCTGAAACAGACGGCACCATTGAAAAGTACTGCTCAGTAGCTTTCATTTGAATCGTCACACTTGGGGATTTCATCTACAGACTCAAAAGTTAGAACCACCTTGTACAGCATAATAAACAGCACCACAGGAAAGTCTGCTCAGTAGCTTTCATTTGAATGGTCACACTTTAGGATTTCATCCACAGACTCGAAAGTGAGAACCACTTTGTACAACATAGTAAATAGCACCACAGGAAAGTACTGCTCGGTAGATTTCATTTGAACGGTCTCACTTA
This sequence comes from Siderastrea siderea, assembly GCA_964030785.1. Taxonomy (NCBI): domain Eukaryota; kingdom Metazoa; phylum Cnidaria; class Anthozoa; order Scleractinia; family Rhizangiidae; genus Siderastrea; species Siderastrea siderea. The sequence goes on along the minus strand of OZ034976.1, from coordinate 35,715,029 downwards.
GGATTCCGCCCAGAGACTCAAAAGTTAGAACCACCTTGTCAGAGCAGAATCATAAAAAGGGACAATATGTAAGTACTCAAAAGTTAGAGCCACCTTGTACAGCAAAATAAAAAACACCACAAAAAGTGGCTTTCATTTGAATGGGCACACTTTAGAATTTCCTACAGACTTACAAGTTAGAACCATCTTGTACACCATAATAAACAGCACCACAGGAAAGTATTGCTCAGTAGATTTCATTTAAATGGTCACACTTTAGGATTTCATCCACAGAATCGAAAGTGAGAACCACCTTGTACAGCATAATAAACAGCACCACAGGAAAGTACTGCTCAGTAGATTTCATTTGAATGGCCTCACTTAGGATTCCGCCCAGAGACTCAAAAGTTAGAACCACCTTGCCAGAGCACAATCTTAAAAAGGGAACAATATGTAAGTACCAATCAAAACATTTTATTTAACACACTTGAAGATTTCATAAACAGCTTTCAAAGCCAGAACCACCTTGTACAGCACAGTAAACAGCACCACAGGAAACTTTTTTTCATGGCTGAGTTTCATTTAGATGGTCACATCGCGTAATTATGGCAAAAAAATGCGTCAATACTGATTATTTCATCACCAAATTTACAAATTCGAAACAATATGATGACATAAGTTCGCCCGATCGGCTACTATATATGTATATACATTTTCTCTTCAGTAATTAAAAATTTACTTGAAATTTTAATAAGCTCTTAATTAATCTTGTAATATATGTTTAACTAGCTACTTTCTGATGTTCTTTCTTGTAATGTAATGTACTGTATGTAATGATGTACTATTACATACGGTTTCTAGTTTTTTTAATTGCTACGTCATTTAAGGAGGCGATCCACCTCGTGAAACTTCTAAAAGAAATTTTTGTTGTTATCAGAGAAGGTGTTGCACAGAGGGCACTTACGTAATTATTATTATTATTATTATTATTATTATTATTATTATTTTTATTATTTGTACTTTATTCGTTCCAGTTTAGCTGATATGAGTCAGTGTTAAACGCTTCTTCGTACTTCCCTGCGGCAGTTGGTTTTAGGGTATGAATGAGATTAATATGTTGTAAAGGAGTTCAGCCTGAAGCTCTCCCGTATTTAATTTTTTTATCGCCAAGATATAGGCAGAAAGAGTTTGGGTCATGAGCGAGTGTGTAGAGAGGTATCTTCGGTTTTTTTTTTCTATTGAGTAGAGACTTCCATGTCCGTGGAATGGCATCGAGCATCCTAAACAGAAGGAATATATCAAAAGGAGAGAGATTCGATCTCCAAGGCTCGTTATAAAATATCAGTTGCCCTGTGTCACCTTAGAGGTCTCCTACTTTATTCAGACCCCATTCGGGCAGCTTTCTGCTATAGACAGACTTGTTATTGATGCCGATATCTTGTTGTTCCATAATATCTGGTTTGTCAGGTTTTCCAGAGTACATGGGTTGTTTTCGTCAAATGAAGCCCAGGTTCGGACACATTCTTTGTAAAGTTCAGGAAGGTATATTGGTAGTTTTGCATAGTCAAAATTGCATTGAAACAAAAATTGGCCGCCTACATTCTTGAGGTAGTAGTCTAGGAAAAATTTTCAGCTGGCTAGATAGGAAACCAAATATTTCTTCAAACACAATATTCTTTGCGCTGCGATCATTGATCCAATATTGGGCATTTTTAAACCTCCGTTTTATCGAATTTATCAAGGCATGACGCTTTACTTTATCCTTACCTTTCCACACAAATGAGTAAATTAGATCATTAATTTTCCTTAGAAAATCTGTTTTTTTTACATGAGATGAAGGCCACACCATAAAGGATTTTTGGTATAGCAAAAGATTTAATTATTTGGATCCTTCCTATTTAGGTAAGGCCTCTCCAAGTTCACCCTTTCAAGTATTCTTTTAATGTTTTTTCGATAGACTCAAAATTCTTCTGATAAAATTGCTGAAAGTGGTATGTAAAATGCACCCCTAATATTTTGACTCTACTAGAAATGGCTTCCACCCCTAACTGCCTAGGGTTCAATTTCATATCGCTAAGTGAGACGACTTCAGTTTTTCCATGATTCATTTTCAGACCGGAGTATTTACTGAAGCATTCGATAGTGTCTATCAAAAGCGAGAACGATAAGACATCACGCGGAAATGCCGTAATGTACAGCACAATAAACAGTACCACGGGAAACTTTTTTCATGGCTGAGTTTCATTTAAATGGTCATATCGCGTAAATATGGTAAAAAAATGCGTGAATTCTGGTTATTTCATGTCCAAATTTACAAATTCGAAACAATATGGATGACATAAGTTCGCCCGATCGGCTACTATATACTTAAAATTTTTATACGCTCTTAATTAGTCTTGTAATATACGTTTAATTAGTTACTTTCTTATCTCCTTTCTTGTAATGTAATTGCTACGTTATTTAAAGGAGGCGATCCACCTCGTGAAACTCCTAAAGGAATTTTTGTTGTCATCAGAGAAGGTGTTGCACATAGGGCGCTAAAGTAATTATTATTACGTTCGTCGTCATCACCACCACCATCATCATCATCATCATCATTATTATAGGGTGCGAACGTAACCTACGGCACCTACATACATATTTATTATTCAACAAATTATATTGTGCCCATATATGATAAGGAAGCCCTCAATATCTATCATCCGTCTATGACAGATATCCTGCGATATACGAAAATGACCATATTTGGAAGTGCACTGCAGATTTTCTTTCATTGCTTGTTTGGCGGCCATTTTGAAAAGCGAGGCAGTTTTAGCAGTGTTCTCCGGAAATTTTAACTCCCTGGAAGAAACTTTCCACGATTAAATGCTCTCAAAAAGTCAACAAGTATTTGCTTCAGCTCACAAAGATATCCAGAGGTTGACTTGGAATTTTCATAGTGAGAACTCAACCAAGAAAATGCTATTGCGAACGAAGCAGCACACTTGCTCACGGAAAGTTGTATAGTTGAAAAGATTTTAATTCACAGGAAGAGGACTTATTCTCGGTAAGGTAGCAATATTTTTTTTTTACTCATTTTCAAACATGAGTTTGTAAATAAGTCTTTTTAAGTGAACGGTAGTAGACTTCGATTTCTTGAAGTTCTGTTTTAATTTTTATTATGTGTTGCTAGCTTTTAGCGTTTTCATCATAGAACGATAGTTTTTCTCGTTCTGAAAATGGTAGTCGAAGAGAATTTGTTGAATAATAAAACAATTATCCTGCTCAATCTTGCGGAATATCCACTGATTTAGCCAACTCGGCCTACGGCCTCGTCGGCTAAGTATCAGGTGATATTCCGCGCGATTTTCCAGGATAACTGTTTTATTATTCAACAAATTCTCCACTACCATTTTCAGATTTATCTAAATATTTGACATGCCTTGACGTAAAGAGCTAAAATAAGACGAAAGTAACAATATGGAAATAAGCCATAGAAATATCTAAATGTGGATTATAAAAATTATACAAGGCTGTTTATAGTAGGTTTGAGTCTATGAATCCAGTAATTTTCCCGAGCTCTTCTGATATCTTGATTAGGATTTCTAACTTTTTCAACAACAGTTAATTTAAGATATTTAACTCCACAGTTTTTAAAGTGCCTGACAGTTGGAATATTTTTATGTCCAGCGTTAATGTCACTGCGGTGTTGATTTGCCCGGCGGTGAATGGGGTTTCTTGTTTCACCTATATACTGATTATTGCATTTGCTGCATTCAATCAAATATATAACGTTACTAGTTCGGCACGTTGTGCGTTGTTGTAGTGTAATTTTTTCTCCTGTAGTAGTGCTTGTCACTGTCTGCGTAAAATGTCCATATGTCTTGCAGCATGCACATCTTGTGTCCGCTCCACAGGGCCAGAATCCAGAGCTATGATATTGTGTTGGCCTTTGTTGCTTGTGTTTGTGCGAAAAGTGAATTTTTAGGTTTCTGTTGGTTCTGAAGGAACGGCCACAGATTCTGCAGATGGTTTCACGTGGATTCAGGATGTTTCTATCAATTGGTAGTGTTGAGTGGTCATTAGAATCATTAGGATTACTGGTATTAGACGGTGGAAGTCTTTTGTTTGTTAGCATCTGTGACAAACTTCTCCCTCTTCGATAAGCAACGAGAGGGGTTTCTTTAAAGATGGTCTGGCATTTGGATGATGTGTGTAGAATATGCTGATGATCATTGAGAATTTTGTGTAGGTTTGGTAGTGCTGGATTGTGGATCACTACAAGGGGCACACGGTCGGTGGAGGCATTAAGCTTAGTTTTAAGTAATTCTTCTCTTGTTGTTGTCCTTGCTTTCATTATGCATTCCTTGATCAGCTTATTCTTGTAACCACGTTCACGGAGTACAGTACATTTTGTAGTTCACGTGCCCGTTTCTCAAAGAATTAGTCGTTTGATCAGATGCGACGTAATCTCAGTTCCAGATGGATGGATGGATGGATGGATAGATGGATGGATGAATGGATGGATGGATGAATGGATGGATGGATGGATGGATGGATGGATGGATGGGTGGATGGATGGATGGATGGATGGATGGATGTTTTAGTGTGACGTGGGTGGTAGCTCGTCCAGTTAAGATATTGTTGGGTATTAGTTGGTTTGATATTTGTGGTCGATGTTGTTTGTTCAAATTTGACATGTGGATCAAAAGTGTTACAATGGTTAAAGAACTGTGTTAGTTTTTCTTCGCCGTGAGTCCATATGAAGAAAATATCATCTATATATCTGAACCACATGAGAGGTTGATCGGCGATTTCTCTTAGGAAACGATCCTCTAAATGACCCATGTACAAGTTTGCATAGCTTGGTGCCATTTTGGTACCCATCGCTGTTCCTGTCTCCTGGACAAAGTGTTTGCCTTGGAAGATGAGGTTATTGCAAGTTAGAACTAGGTTTATGACTTTTAAGACGGTTTCTCTCTTGTCGTCTGTGAAGTTATGACGGCGCATAAAATAGTCGCATGCTTCCATACCACCATCATGTGGTATGTTTGTGTATAAGGATTTGACGTCCCAAGTAACAAACAGTGTTCCTGGTGGAAGTGTGTGATTAGTACTAAATTCCATTAGTTTTCGGAGAAAGTCATTATCGGCCTTGAGATGGGAGGGAAGACTCTCAACAAGCGGGCGAAGTTGGTCATCAACCCACTCAGAGAGGTTGGTTGTAGCAGAGTTGATGGTATTGCAGATGGGCCTAGCTGGAGGTGCACGTTGTGGTTTGTGGATTTTGGGTAGGAAGTAAATGTTGCCTGGTCGAGCGTTATCCATTACAAGATAATCTGCGGTAGTGGTGTTAATTACCCCTTTGGAATGAGCCTCTTGGACAGCATCCTTCACTCTGATAACAAAGTCAGATGTTGGGTCGGTCGGTACGTGGAGATAGACCTTGTCGCCATTTTCGTCAGTGCCATTTAGTTGTTTGTACGCTTCAGTTAGATAGTCTTTCCTATTTTGCACTACTACAGCAGCCCCTTTGTCAGCTTGGAAGATTACGATATTTTTGTCACGTTTAAGCGTTTTGATAGCTTTCCGTTCTAGCCTAGTGATGTTAGATCGCAGCTTGTTATTAGGCGTGTGTTGTAAGATGGCATGTTTCACTGCATTAATGTAACAATCTAAGGCCTGATCTCTGCCAGAACTTGGTGTCCACTTTGATCGTTTCTTGTATGGTGAGTCACTAGTTTGTTCTATATCTGACTTATCTTCATCCCAGAAATATTCTTTTAAGCGCATTCGACGGACCCATCGTTTAATATCTGTTATGAGTTCTGTTTTGTTTACACTTGTCGGTGTTGGCACATACTTAATTTGGCGTGTGATCCCCTCCAAAACTGACTTTTTAATTTTTCGGTTGTCCAACCGAATTCTGGTCCATTAATTTATCAATTATGCACCAAATTCTATTCTGTGACTCTAAATTCGATAACACTAAGTCACATCCTAAGACAACAAATTCGGTAAGATTAAATTGTATCCCGAGATATCCAATTCGATAACAATAAATTCTATCCTGTGACATCACATTCGGTAACACCAAATTCTATCCTATGACCTTAAATCCGATAAGAGTGAATTCCATCCTGTGACATCATATTCGGCAACACTAAATTCTATCCTGTGACATCACATTTGGTAACACCAAATTCTATCCTCAGTGACCTCAAATCCGATAAGAGTAAATTCTATCCCGCGACATCCAATTTGATAACACCAAATTCGATCCCTTGACATTAAATTGGGCAAGATCAATTCGATAAGGACCAAATTGTATCCCGCAACATTAGGAGTTGTCAAATATGAAGCCACCAAATTTCACTGTTGTGCAAATTCTGTCCCTCACTGCGCGCGCACGTAAAACACCGTATCCTGCAGCTTTATATCCTGGTACGCAGGTCCCCGTAGCGTGGAGAAAGCCTGGTTAGCTGGTAAAGTAATTTATTTCCCGCGCAAATTAAATGTATTCTCTCTCTTCGCGATATGGCGGACAGTGGACCTTCTCAATCGGGGGGCGACAACACTAACAACAAAACAAATTTTGAGACCGTTGTTTCTTTGCTACGGCGAGCAGAATCGCTTCTTTCTTCGCGACTTTCTGGTAACAACGTATCTGGAGGTGCTGAAACCATTCGAAACACTGGTGGTTCAAACCCAGAAACTGTAAGTTAAAGTGAGAGAAGTGACCGTTCACTTGCCCACCTGAACGAATCTCATCATTTGTTGACTACCTCCTTCAGCCTATTGCTAAAGTACAGAAATCACATCTTAAAGACACAACAGATTTCTTGAACTTTATAGAGAAAACAAAGGTCGAAAAAGACACAATGCTTGTGTCCATAGACGTTGCTAGCCTATATACTAACATCCCACAGGAGGAAGGAATCACTATTGTATGTAAAACACACGAAACATTCCACCTAAACAAACCTGCTATACCTACACTCCACCTCAGAGATATGCTCAGGCTTATCTTAAAAGAAAACTCTTTCCATTTTAATGGAAAAAATATTTTCTTCAAACACACGGTACCGCAATGGGCACAAAAATGGCAGTATCTTTTGCCAACATTTTCATGGCCGCGGTCGAAACAGAAATTATTGAGCGCAGTTCTAAAAAGCCGCTCATTTGGAAAAGATACATCGATAATGTCTTTTCTCTATGGAACTTAAATCAAGAGGAAATAACCGCGTTCATAGAGCTAGCAAATAACTATCACGCGACCACAAAATTCACGGCTGAAATTTCAGATACCGAAATAACTTTCCTGGATACATGCGTATACAAGGGCGAAAGATTTAAGGAAGAATCTATTCTCGACGTTCGCACGCACTTCAAACCGACAGAAACTTTCCAATACACGCACTTTACATCCTGCCACCCTCCAGGCGTCAGGAAAGGCTTTACCCAAGGCGAAGCATTGCGTCTTCTGAGAACCAACTCCTCAAAAGCTACTTTTAAAGAAAACATTACACAATTCAAGCGTAGATTACGCGACAGAGGTTACCCAGATAACCTCGTAGACAAGACTCTCTCAGAAGTTAAATTTAGCGAAAGAATGTCGGTGCTACAAAATAAACAAAAAGCGGGCAAAAGATTTTTACCGTTTGTAACAGAGTACCGCCCTTCTGTGCCTAATCTTAAAAACATTCTTATGAGCAAATGGCATTTAAAGTGTATATGACACGAAATTTTTTTCTTCGGTTTTTGAGAGCCTGATGTGCATAAAAAACGATACTTAACTTAAAACCTGCCTAAAATTTTAAAAAACCCCTTTTTTCGCGGGCAAAAGACCCTATTTTTCACTTCAAAACTGTCCCGGGGACTGGGACCGAATTTACGCATAGTGACGTCAATCGACTTGATTGCGTTCCCGCGAACGCAGTGTTTTTTGTTACAAATCGCCTCAAAATGTTGACATTGTTCAGCAGTATCGGGGATCTTTTCGAAACTTCCAAGACCTACAGTGAGAAAGAACAAGTAGGAGAAAAAATAGAGCTGTTTTAGGTCTTATCAAACCAGACAACGACGAACATTTGCGATGTCTTCTCTTCTTTCGTACTGTGGTGAGGATGTTGATCTCAAAGTCGAACACTTATCCTGACTGTACATCAGTGGAATCACCTCAGTTGTGAGATTTCTTTCTTGAGTTCTTTTAGGTTTTATCGAGAACATCAAAGCCCTTGTGTTCACATAAACAGCTTACTATTTCCATCAACCTAAGGAGAACCGAAAGTGCCGATTGTTTTGATGTTTTAATACCGCAAAAATGTCGTCGTTCTTATAGAGAGTGCGCTGGATTTTCGATTCATTTCGATTTAAGAACGAGTTCGCAGAGTTTATTCCCAGCCTGGCTTAGTTTCAGTGGTTTCTGCAGCAAGCAAAAGTGTTTTACAGAGTGTAGAGAAAAGCCAATGACGAAATCGTTTTGTTGATAATATGGCCGTACGCGAAACTTCCAGGCCACAAGACATTTAATTCCACTGTTGTGTTATCCTGCAATTAGAATCTATATACGCTTTACTTTAAAAACGGCGCTGAAACTGACTTCGGCTCGCATGCTACTTGCCATATCACTGGCTAATTCAGCAAATATAGCAGCTTAAGACTGTTGCTATCTAGAGTATCAATGTTAGGGTATTAACACTAATCATGGCTCAGTAATTTTTCAAACAACTCGATACCATGAAGGCAATGTCACATTTCGCATTAAAATACAGTTCATTTTGTTTTGTTTTGCTGTGGGTATGGTTTTCCAGTATTTTAGAACTGTTATTGAATCATAACCATGTTCATAAGCTTTTAAAATAACTGGTGTCCTTGAGCTTCTTAAATAGCTTTTGGTGTTTCTAATACCACAGGAGGGGAGTGCGGCACATCAAACTCTTCTAAAACTAACAGTTTATCATAAATAAACCAACAGGAATTGACAATTGACGAATAAATTTGCAAATCAACAGTGGGTCTCCATATTGACTCCTTCTCAAACAATTTTCCTATCAACAGTGGAAATCAACATCAACCTTCATCGATAATAATCATTATCTTTATCAATAATAACTGGTCGATTACCAAAGCATATGTATCACTGAGACACAGTGATGAGGATCCATACATCCCTTGTAGATATTGTTTACAGCAGCTCACTCCCCCCCCACCCCACACACACACACACACACACGTACACAATACAGGTTCCTGACACAGGGCTGGCCCCACAAGCTTACTCTGCTTAAGCCTGATTCTGGTGGAGAGAGGTGGAAGCCCTGTATGGAGCACCTAAATTAATACCATAGTTCCTAATAACTGGAGACAGAGTTAAAGCTTGGGGTAATTGGGCATCCTTAACAACATTGTAAATCACCAGTCAATTTTTCCTTAGGAATAACTATTGTGTTTGTAACATCATGTCATAGTGTACCTGTTTGGTCACAGCCAACAAAGAGTGGCAGTACAACAACAACAACAACAACAACAATTTACCTAAGTATTCCTATATGGGAAGTTCCTAAAATAGTAAATTAAATACAATGTAATGTATCGTTCTTGTTGACAATAGGTCACAGTCATTGCAACAGAAGGAGTGTCCTTCTAACAGCATCACTTGATCTTCAATTTTGAAAGTTGATATTTATTGATTTATCAGAACCACCACCAAACATAAAGCAACAAGAGATAATGATTCCATGTTAACTTCATCTGACCAAAAAGCAAGGGTGGGGGGTCTGAATGCCCTGTGTCAGTATCAACAACCACCCAATCTAGATCTTGCGAGGCCTGGATGGATCTAGCTTAGTTACAGCTGTTGGTATTAACAGGGATTTTTGTTGTTGGCAAGCTGATGTAAATCAGGTCAGGTCAGCGGTCATGGTCATCAGTGAAAAGGCAGGGAATTTATTTCAGCCTGATTGGTAAAAACCTTGATATGTTGACATAGGATTAGACAAACTCCTAGAAAATGCTTGTCTTCATAAACAAATATAACCGAGTGACACATTTTCCTGGTATTCTTCCAGCGACCTATTGATTTTCTTTCTATTTTCACTCTCTAACAACGAGGCATTTACAGACTCCTCACAGGAAGAGTCAAACAAAATCCTGAACTCTTGTCTTGCTAAAAAGGTGATTTATTTAAGTTAAAATCCTTCATCTAGTGCAGTCAGGTTAAGACAGTGTATGCACAGTCCGGTGTAAAAATGTTACGAGTAGGCGATCGTCGTTGAAATTATATTGATATCATAATGTCTTACTAAAGTCCAGAGAAGAATAAAAACAAATTTCATTTTAAGACCGTACTGGTAGCTCTGTTCGCCTGTACAATCGAAAGTCAGACCACGCTATCGTACCTGTCCTGCTTTGCGAATGAAATGCATCCCTGGGCTTTGCAGTAAAACGTCTTTGCTTATCGAGACAGATCCTTATAAAACAATCCTCGTTCGTAACCATATCTTCAAGTTAAAAACATGGCAAACATCAAAATCTCGAGTAGCCTGAGTGCTTCGATCTTGCATCTCCTTTAACACAATTATTTCGATTCCCTTGTCCCAAAATGCTGGATCTGAGGTATACTGAGTACTTTCCCTCCATATCGCCAAAAGGAATACGCAAACCACTGCTTATTAGGCGCTTCAGCTACGAGAAACCTTTCCCAACTCTGCCAAGTTCCTTCCACTTTGTTATCAAGTCGATTGACGTCACATTAGCTAATCACGTGATATTTTGGCCGCGCGAGACGGCGACACTTCTGAAGTCAAATTTACGCTATTTTCACCGCGAAAAAAATACCTTTGAAAAGTTTGATGCCGGTTTAAAGCTTAGAAACGTTTCTTATACACATAAAACAATCAAAAACCGAAGAAAAAATTTTCGTGTCATATACACTTTAATAGAAAGTCAGCCATTGCTAAGAAATATCTTTAAAGGCCCTCCCCTACTTTCATACAGAAAAGGGAGGTCATTGACGTACTCGTTAGAGCAAAGCTTTGAAGGTCAACGTTTTATCGATCTTAACCAATAGGAGTCGTGTTTGGCCTGTCAAGTTTTTGTAACATCATACAATTTGGTCCTTATCGAACTTGATGTAAATGGTCTTGCCCAATTTAATGTCAAGGGATCGAATTTGGTGTTATCAAATTGGATGTTGCGGGATAGAATTTACTCTTATCGGATTTGAGGTCACAGGATAGAATTTGGTGTTACCAAATGTGATGTCACAGGATAGAATTTACTGTTGCCGAATGTGATGTCACAGGATGGAATTCACTCTTATCGGATTTAAGGTCATAGGATAGAATTTGGTGTTACCGAATGTGATGTCACAGGATAGAATTTATTGTTATCGAATTGGATATCTCGGGATACAATTTAATCTTACCGAATTTGTTGTCTTAGGATGTGACTTAGTGTTTGCATAATTGGTAAATTAATGGACCAGAATTCGGTTGGACAACCGAAAAATTAAAAAGTCAATTTTGGAGGGGATCACACGCCAAATTAAGTATGTGCCAACACCGACAAGTGTAAACAAAACAGAACTCATAACAGATATTAAACGATGGGTCCGTCGAATGCGCTTAAAAGAATATTTCTGGAATGAAGATAAGTCAGATATAGAACAAACTAGTGACTCACCATACAAGAAACCATCAAAGTTAAATCTGATTGGGGTAGACGCGTCACCTCATTCCAAGCCTTAAACGACTGGATGGCTCTTCCCATGGACTTGAGGAGGCCCATGCCATGCAATACATTTAAAAGGCTCTTGAACATCTTTTTATCAAATCAAATTGTATGATTCAATAGTTTTAGCAAAATATGTATATATATTTTAAGGACCTTTGATCTATTTTTACCATATTTGTACTTTTTATATTTTTAGTTTTAGCTTGTATCTATTACAATGTTTAGTTTTATTTTATTCTTTTGTTATAGAGGACCTCCCTGAAAACCACTCAACGTGATGGGAGTATCCTCTTTAAAGATTAATTATTATTATTATTATTATTATTATTATTAAAGTGGACACCAAGTTCTGGCAGAGATCAGGCCTTAGATTGTTACATTAATGCAGTGGAACATGCTATCTTACAACACACGCCTAATAACAAGCTGCGATCTAACATCACTAGGCTAGAACGGGAAGCTATCAAAACGCTTAAACGTGACAAAAATATCGTAATCTTCCAAGCTGACAAAGGGGCTGCTGTAGTAGTGCAAAATAGGAAAGACTATTTAACTGAAGCGTACAAACAACAAAATGGCACTGACGAAAATGGCGACAAGGTCTATCCCCACGTACCGACCGACCCAGCATCTCACTTTGTTATCAGAGTGAAGGATGCTGTCCAAGAGGCTCATTCTGAAGGGGTAATTAACACCACTACCGCAGATTATCTTGTAATGGATAACGCTCGACCAGGCAACATTTACTTCCTACCCAAAATCCACAAACCACAACGTCCACCTCCAGCTAGGCCCATCTGCAATACCATCAACTCTGCTACAACCAACCTCTCTGAGTGGGTTGATGACCAACTTCGCCCGCTTGTTGAGAGTCTTCCCTCCCATCTCAAGGACGATAATGACTTTCTCCGAAAACTAATGGAATTTAGTACTAATCACACACTTCCACCAGGAACACTGTTTGTTACTTGGGACGTCAAATCCTTATACACAAACATATCACATGATGGTGGTATGGAAGCATGCGACTATTTTATGCGCCGTCATAACTTCACAGACGACAAGAGAGAAACCGTCTTAAAAGTCATAAACCTAGTTCTAACTTGCAATAACCTCATCTTCCAAGGCAAACACTTTGTCCAGCAGACAGGAACAGCGATGGGTACCAAAATGGCACCAAGCTATGCAAACTTGTACATGGGTCATTTAGAGGATCGTTTCTTAAGAGAAACCGCCGATCAACCTCTCATGTGGTTCAGATATATAGATGACATTTTCTTCATATGGACTCACGGCGAAGAAAACCTAACAGTTCTTTAACCATTGTAACACTTTTGATCCACATGTCAAATTTGAACAAACAACATCGACCACAAATATCAAACCAACTAATACCCAACAATATCTTAACTGGACGAGCTACCACCCACGTCACACTAAAACATCCATCCATCCATCCATCCATCCATCCATCCATCCATCCATCCATCCATCCATCTGGAACTGAGATTACGTCGCATCTGATCAAACGACCAATTCTTTGAGAAACGAGCACGTGAACTACAAAATGTACTCCTTGAACGTGGTTACAAGAATAAGCTGATCAAGGAATGCGTAATGAAAGCAAGGAAAACAACAAGAGAAGAATCACTTAAAACTAAGCTTAATGCCTCCACCGACCGTGTGCCCCTTGCAGTGACCTACAATCCAGCACTACCAAACCTACACAAAATTCTCAACGATCATCAGCGTATTCTACACACATCATCCAATTGCCAGACCATCTTTAAAGAAACCCCTCTCGTTGCTTATCGAAGAGGGAGAAGTTGAAGTTTGTCAAACAAAAGACTGCCACCTTCTAACACCAGTGATCCTAATGATTCTAATGACCACTCAACACTACCAATTGATAGAAACATCCTGAATCCATGTGAAACCATCTGCAGAATCTGCAGCCGTTCCTTCAAAACCAACTGAAACCTAAAAATTCACTTTTCGCACAAACACAAGCAACAAAGGCCAACACAATATCATAGCTCTGGATTCTGGCCCTGTGGAGCGGACACAAGATGTGCATGCTGCAAGACATATGGACATTTTACGCAGACAGTGACAAGCACTACTACAGGAGAAAAATTTACACTACAACAACGCATAACGTGCCGAACTTGTAACGTCATATATTTGATCGAATGCAGCTAATGCAATAATCAGTATATAGGCGAAACAAGAAACCCCATTCACCGCCGGGCAAATCAACACCGCAGTGACATTAACGCTGGACATAAAAATATTCCAACTGTCAGGCACTTTAAAAACTGTGGAGTTAAATGTCTTAAATTAACTGTTGTTGAAAAAGTTAGAAATCTTAATCAAGATATCAGAAGAGCTCAGGAAAATTACTGGATTCATAGACTCAAACCTACTATAAACAGCCTTGTATAATTTTTATAATCCACATTTAGATATTTCTATGGCTTATTTCCATATTGTTACTTTCGTCTTATTTTAGCTCTTTACGTCAAGGCATGTCAAATATTTTTACCGTTGACCCGAATTTTAAATTTGAATGTTGTAACTAGTATATACCTCTAGTGCTCCTGATGAAGACCGTGATGGTCGAAACGTTGAGCGCTGATTAAACCAACAACGCTATCTTGGAGTTGGACTCTTGACCGTAACATTTCAGTTTATATATATATATATATATATTATAACGAAAATTATACCAGGCTTCAGATGTATGTCATCGCTTTATTGCTACAGCTCTGTTTCGTATGGCCAAAGGATGACCACACTCTTCAGGCAATATTGGCGAATATTGGCAATATTGGCAATATTGCCTGAAGAGTGTGGTCATCCTTTGGCCATACGAAACAGAGGTGTTGCAATAAAGCGATGAAATACATCTGAAGCCTGGAATAATTTTCGTTATAATATTTACTGCTCCTGAAAAGTTGAGCGCTCTCTGAAAACCATTCTACACATTAGCAGATTGAATTTATATCTATATATATATATGTATATATCTTGCTAGATGTGTGGTGTGTAGCATCGAAGTATATTTATGAAAGTTGTTCTGTGTTTCTGCATTACTCTTAGGATGTTATTGCTTCTGCTTCCAACTGTAGTGTTTTCATGGTGGGCTTGAGTTTTCTGGAAGATCCACCCAGTACATCAATAATAATAATAATAATAATAATAAATAATAATAATAATAATAATAATAATAATAAGAATAATAATAATAATAAGAATAAATAATAATAATACTAATAATAATAATAATAATAATAAAAGGATTATTTTTCTCTGAAAGACAGAGCAGAAGCAATTAAGTATTTTTTAAACTTAATTATTTCATTTTGTAAGCACTTAGGCCAGAACATTGAAAAAATATTGACATTGAACCGTTCTTTATAACAGAAGCAATTTGTTTTTTTACATTTTATCTCTTTTTTGTGTCAAATATTATGTTTTTAAAAATAGAGTATAGCCATTTTTAGGAGACTTCTCGTAGGCTACTCCTTTGTGCTTTATGCGGAACATTTTTTTTAAGCATCTAGAAGTTTAAAACTGGATCATCATAATAAAGTACTATATATAACAATTTTTACTTACTCACCCTGTAATATTCCTCTCACAGGCTTGGTCAAGCCACCACCGCCAGATAACGGTGCTTTAAGCTGCAGTCGTGGTTATTCGACTGTCTTTGGCGGTTACGGTGAAATTTGTGAGGTGAAATGCCAGAAGGGATTTGTGCCGGAAAAACCACATGCGAGCCTCTACGCCTACTTTGATGGAAAATTGACCACTGTTCCGGCAGGCTCTGAATTTCCTTGGGCAGATTGTGTCCGGGGTAAGAACACCTTTCTTAAATAATCTCGTCCCCTGGACCATCTCAGTCTCTGTTGAAAATGGCGGCACCTACGACATTTTAAAACATTAGAAACTAAAATTACTCGTCGTCTAAAAGCTTTTCAGGGCAAATAGATAAATTAAATATCAACATCACTAGATTATTTAGAATCCCGAGAACACCCTCGGGACGAGGTTATCTTTTTAATACTATTGTAAAAGTTCTGTCAAGCCCCATCTCTAACAAGCCTCCCCACCACCCTTTCTTCTGTAATATGACTCTTACCCCCTCCCCCTTTGTAAGTCAGATTTTGTGATGAGATCCTTCTTTAATAAGCCACACCCCTTCCCATTCAGAAGCCAATTAAAATACTGGTTTTAGTTAGTTTCAGTCACTGACTGAGGGTATAAATGACGGTGTAACTATAAAACGGTGACACGAATTCTTTCTTGTCATATAATATGTGGTTATTCCTCATGGCTTGAAATGGTAGCTTTTCACATCCTTCATCACAGGATATGTGGATCACTTCCATGACCCCTTTCTTGTTCTATTTAAGTAACTGTTGTGACAAGAAGTGTCAGAAAAAGTTGGTGTTATTTGTCTTTCAAATTAAGGATTTGTATAATCCAACCCCTGAGAGAGATGAGGGGGAAGGGTGGCTTATTAGAGATTTTAACGTACCCAGGGTGACAGGGTGTTTTCTTACGCTTTCTTATTTTGCACTTTTTTAACCAAACAAAAGAATGTAAAACAAACAACTGCACTAAGCCAAGCACATGGTATGAATATTTTCAAGATATCCCTACCATATTCCTTCTTTTTTCTACTTCAATAAATGATGGGAGATATGGGAAACTTCACTATAATTCTATTCTATTATCTTTAAGTATTCTCTTGACTATCTTCACGATCGTTGATGGTCGCTTCATGAAAAAAAAATGTTTACTTATACTGCTTTATAAATATTCGTGATGTTAAGCATTACGCATATTTTCATTGACACGGAATGAAATACTTTTTCATCTTGTTTTCCTACAGCCCCCTAGGTTTGCAAATGTCAAGATCAAGAAGTTGCTGGCACCACAAAAGCTGCTGACTGCAAGAAAACGAATGGAATTTAAATAAAGATTTAAAGATAAAGATATAAAGATGAATAAAGATTAAAAGATTTAATAAAAAATGCAACGATATAGTGTATAGAATGTCTGTTTTATACTGAACTTTTGTTCTTAGGCCATCGTAGCTTGATTAAGAATAGGGAACTTAAGCAAACACGACGGCGACGGCTGACGAGAACGTCACAAAACAAAAGGTTTAATTGGCAAAACAATGACTCTGCACGTGCGATACAGATTTTGGTACATTTCGTTGCCGTCCTCTGCAAAACAACAACGTGAAATGATCAAATTCTGTAGAACGTGAACACACGACAGTGAATTTTCTTTTTTCTACCTGAACTGTAACGCCGTCGTTACAGAGTCAGCTCCCGGATTGTTCGGCTACATTAGACAGACTGAAGGAGTTGAAACTATCGCGAAGGAGTTTGAAATACTTGGAAGTCATTTTTAAAGTGACGTTTTCCTTGGCGTTGCCGTCGTGCTTGCTTAAGTTCCCTAATAAAACACAAACAGCGGTGATAAACATTGTAAATAAACGCATTTTGATAAACTAGACGTTTCGTATGCTAGACAACATACATTTTCAAAAGTAACCGTAATTGTGTTTGAAAACTGTTTATATAGTTTACAATAAGGGTCTGGAACCGAGATTAAGAAAAACGTTCTTGACAGTAATTTAATAGTTCGGACAGTCTGTCCGTTCTGTTAAGTTCGTTTTTCTTAATCTCGGTTCCAGACCTTTATTGTAAACTATATATATAAACAGTTTTCAAACACTGTAACGGTTACTTTTGAAAATGTATGTTGTCTAGCATACGAAACGTCAAGTTTATCAAAATGCGTTTATTTACAATGTTTATCACCGCTGTTTGTGTTTTATTGTTAATGTCTGTTTTCATATTTCAGCGGTGAGATTGCCAAGGTCTGAAAAAGTAACCACCCCTAGCCTTGAAGTTGATCGTAAAGTAAAATTTGATGTTTGCAAACGAATTAGGCAAGTAGCCTCATCCTGAACTTGAAGCAGTGACTACAAATAAAGATACGCAGGCACGCGCTGACCCAAACGGGTTTGTTTTTCAGCCCAGCCCTTGCATCGCAAGCCGGGTTTTTGACTTACGTACTCTCTAGTTTTATGAATGTGAATATAAAAGTGCTGCAACTGGCGAAGTGTCTACATTTTTGGCAACAACCCTGGGTCTCGCACAAGGGAAGAAAAACAAAGAGAACCTAAATTAAGGAATTATAAATAAAACTGTTCTAGGCATTGTCAATCTTTTCAAAAGGAATTGTTTTTTAGCCCCACCCTAGCCCCGCCCTACTTTTATGAATGTAATTATAAAAGCATGGTAGTATCCGTGATGATAAATTCTGTGTTGTCATCGTTTAACAGGAGGCAGCTAGGTTGCGACCATCGCCTGATATCAATAATACAACTTTCCATGGCCTCAACTGCTGCATCCTGGCTCGCAGAACTATTAGGGTTGAACGAAAAGTATAACTGGGAGTCTTCAGCGTAACAGTAAACCTTTGGAAAATGCCGATCAATTACGTCAAACAGGCTGCTTGCAAATATATCGAAAACTACAGTATGGGGTCCTTGGTCCGCGAGTAAAAATTATAATCTTGAATATCTTAACTGAATTAAAACGTCGCGAGCTGAACTTTTCCCTGACGATAGCTTTTATGTTTCTTTTTAATTTTAGAGTGGTTAGTTCCAAACTGAAATATTTTTCTTGTAATTCGTAAAAAGGTGACCGTATTCGCAGGCCCTTGGTCCGCGAATCATGTAAACAGCACGAAATGCTTACATGCATTCTTGGTATACATGGGGCGTTAACATGTATAAAGAAGCTTTTGAAAATATTGGGCAAAAACAAAGGCCGTTTCCATTTATCTAAGGTTCTCTTTTTCTGCTTTGCGAAATGTAAGTTCTCTAGGGTCATAGGTCGTAGATCAAGGACCCATATGAGAAAATTGTTGATTCTTTTCAAGAGTCGATAAAACAAAACTTTCAAACTCAGCAGCAAATCCGTTCACAAGCGCAGAAATAAGTTTCTCTGTAAACTTGTTTTTTGTTTGTTTGTTTTTTAAAAAACACACGTTTTCCCGTTGCTTTTTTTCTATACACAAGCCAAGTAAACATGGCCATGTAATTTACGGACCCGCAAAAGTAAACAATTCAAGAAAGACAAATTGGCCTACCTATCTACAAACTTGAATTCCGCGCCTTCATCAACAGCAGGAAAGCCGAAACCTCGTCATATGGAAGAAGACTAGTCACTAAATCACCGGACACATTCCTTTTTTGTCGTATTCTATTTAACGAGAAAATATTACATCAAGTTCGGAAAAGTCGCGGACCAAGGATCTCGCAAACCAAGGACCCCATACTGTAGTGGGCCGAGACATGACCCCTGTGGGACTCCACAGTCAAGCTGAAACTTATCCGACAACGCCCCATGAAAATCACGCGCTGTGATCTTCCTGGTAGATAAGACTTAAACAAAGATAAGACTGTTCCATCGATGCCAACCCTAGACACAAGACGTGAGATCAGGATATCATGGTTCACCGTGTCGATTGCGGCACTCAAATGTAGCAGAACCAAAAGAATCACGTACTGTCATAGGAACTCGCCACAGCTAGCTAAAGTTAACATCGACAGCGTACGTGTTAGAAATTTTGATATTTCGTCATCAACATACATAAAAAACCTTGGTGCCTGGTTTGACGAAAAATTATCCATGGCTACGCATGTAACAAAGAGGGCAGAGCAGCGTTTTTCCAATTGAACAACATCAGACAACGGCTTGGAAAGTGAAATTTCAGTTAAAAATTTACAGTTTTAATCGTATAGGCATGCTTTTTGGCCATTTTAATGCCAAAACATGATCAACGACCTCTCGTGAGTCACGAAAACCTCTTTTGAGACATAAGAGGCATGAAGAAATGCCCTCGTGGGTATTATTTTCAACGATCTTAAAAATCAAAGGCTCTTTTTTACATGGATCATGGCATGTAGGGGAAAATGTACTACTTCCGACCGGGTATCCCCTCTAGTTGGGCATGTAACGCATTTTTTCATGCCTCTCTAAACCCAAAACTGTTGGAAGCAAACTAAAGAGGAGTTCATTGAGGAAAAAATTTGGTAGGGCATGTTTCGGAAAAGTTCATGCCCTGGATGTTCTTTTGCTCAGGGACAATCGTACCGAGCGACCGGAAGAAGACTGGGTTTGAGACGAAAAAAGTTCATGCCGGGCATGAAATTTCGATTTTCATGCCCGGCATGAAAATCGAAATCTCATGCCCGGCATGACTTTTGTTCTCGTCTCAGCCCAGTCTTCTCTCGGTCGAGCCACATTTCATGCCCGGCATGAAATCTGGCTCTACATGCCCGGCATGAAAATCGGCTTTTCATGCCCGGCATGAAAATCGACTTTGTATGGCCAGTATGAAAATTGACTCCACATGCTGGGCATGAAAACCAACTTGAAAATTGCCTGGTCTTTAAGTAAATTTTGAGTTGACACACTCAGTGGGTATAAAGTCAGTTTTCTATTGAGGTTGAAACGGCATTTCCTTCTCCACCGTCGTATCTAAATCGAAAGAAATTTGCTGACAATGAAGGATTATAAAAAATCCAGTGTTTATCAAAAGTGTAAACGATGAGATGACCCTTGAGTGACTCCTACAAATGAGCTGAAATTCTTCAAACACCCATCCCCACACTGACAAATTGTCTCTTCCAGAACCTTTACTGGCCCAAGTACTAACAATACTCAAAGTGTCAAAACGTGGACGCAACAGGGGGTAGTTAGAAATCCTTTATTGTTGATTGGTTGTGGTCCAATGAAATGCTTATATAACATACCATATCCTACACATACGTCTCCTTAGAGTGTCCTCAACGATAAAAATAAGATTATCAACCTTTTCATAAGAAAGCAGAACAATTAAGAGCCCTTTACTTTAACTCGATGACCAATACCAGAAGAAGTTAGTAGTCTACTGGCAATCTATTGCTATCCACTTTCTGGGGAAAATAAGCTGCACGTGGTCCCAAGCTCAGCACAATCAACACAACTCAATTTCCCAATTTTTTACTGTTTCCTTATTTAACCTCTGATGGTTAAGAATTAACTAGTCATTTTTCATACAGGGCAGTGAGTACAGATGTAACATCGTATAATTTACACTGATCAACATCAGGCTAAGTGCATTTATTCTAAGTTCACTATTCACATCCCAGGAGGAGGGGGGTACTCCTAGGAATTTTTAGTGGGGGGTGTGCTGCCAAGTTCTCTAGTGTAACTTTCCAATACATGTTTTTAGCCCTAACCTCTGAATCCATACCCATTTTCAGATCTGGTACCCAAATCAGACTTTCAGACCAAAACAGTCAAAATCCATACCCATTTTCAAACCAAAAAGCCATACCCCTTGGGGTAGCAGATATCTATATAGCTTATACAGGGGGGGGGGGGGGTACCTTCTGTCCCCCTGGCCGGTTGGGAATCAATTGCCCCTATTTTAAAAGTAACATCTTCCCTATAGACTTATTTATTGAAAGGAACAGGGAGGTTGGAGGCAGGCTGTGGCGATGGGGGGGGGGGGGGGGGGAGATGCTGTGATAAATTTCAAATCTTCCAAATAAGCATCAATGTTTCCCCTGAACCCTTGAAGGTAGTAAAGACAGTTAATTTGGTTTTGCTCATGTGGATGGATGCCAAAGAGGACTATGAGGGGAAAACATTTTTCACTGGGTCATTGCATACAGGATGGGATATGTGACCAAGAGAAAATATTCCATGTCAGTCTCCTTTGCAAATGGTGTAATTTGGACATCATGACTGTCTGTGAGGTCAAAATGGCTAAGTATAGTGTGATAACATGGCACCATTCTTGTAAAATTACACATTATAAAAGGCCAAATTTAACCACTTTGATCTCCCCAACACAAAAATTAATTTTCACCAGAAATCCCCTTTCCCCCAATTAAAAACCATCTGCTGGAAACAGACCATCATGGTCAGGAAACAGACTATGTCAGGACCTGGTTGTTTAAAGCAAGGTGGATTCCAGTAAATTATTTTCACTTAACAGTTTGACTCTGGCTACTTTAAATTGCCACATGAAGTTAGCAGTGGTAACGCTTTTTAACATCAAGAGAATCAGAAAGCCTGGACAAAATTTAACCCAAGGTTAACGCTAATCGGCTTTCGAACAACCGGGCCCTCGTTCCCATTTAAAAAATATCAATAAATATATTTCTACTTTTTCCACCAAATGCTTAATCCACTTTAAGGAGTTACTCTAAATTCTTTTTCCATTTTCCTTTTCAATGTCTGTGTTCTTGCTTGTCCTGTTTTTTGTCTCCACCCAGGAGAATTTCCACTTCACTAGGAATTCTTTTTTCAGCTGAAAACAAGAAATTGAACATCAGGATAAATGACAACTATGTTATGACTGTTGTGGTAGCACTTAATAACACACAGAGGGCTTCCCTGGTGTTATCACACCAGGGGTTAACTGAATGGAATCACCTTAGTATCAATTGTAAAATTAATACACATACTAACATCCTGCAGAACAACTCTTGCAATCTATTGACCACTTCATATTTTTCAGTGTCTGTGGCCTGTTGCAGGCATCATATATTTGTGAGAAGCAAAGTAAAGAAAGTTGATCAAACATAAAAGTCATAGTCTTGATGTTGAACAAAATTCTCCCAAGTAGTACCTTAGATGTGTGGAGAACATGAATGCCTGTTGATCTTGGGGCAAATAAGTGGGTTAAATAGTGCACACAAAGGGAGTTTGTAGCACTCCTAGGTTATGATCAGGATACCTGAAGTAACTAAAAATAAATAATGCTTCCCATTGTTTGATTTTTATTTTGCCACAGGGACAGGTTGTAAAAGCAATGCATAGTAATCAGAGATTTTTTGTCAATTTTCTTTGAAATAGCAGATGATGTCACACAGAAGGAATTGTCATTCTGACCTATCTCCACCCCATGTCTTGCCAATTAAAATTGTAAGCTCTCCCCTCAAGCGTATTCCAACCTAAAAGAAAGAATTTATCTACTTACAGTACTATGATTTATCCTTTCCTTGATAACCCTCTTTGCTGGCCCTTCTCCCTTTTGGAGTGACAAATGTTCTGGTCTTTTTTAGCCATTAAGTCCAGGTACTGGCCTGAATAAACCTAAAAATATTTAAGTGAAACTAAACTATAATTAATGCAACCCTCAATAGAGTTATGCTAGTCTGATCATGTGGTACAATTCTTTAGGTTGTTCTTGTTAAACAATAATGAATGACCTGATTAAGGCAATATAATTTTCACTTTCACTGAGACGAAAAACACAATAGTCACCTGAATGTTAGGATTGGGAAAACAAGGTTGCCACTCATCAGACAAAAATCTTCCCTGAAATTTCCCGATTTTCTATTAACCACAATCCAGTTTTCAGTGATCATGAATGACAAAAACTATTTGAAACGATGTTGCCTTTCCAACATGAATAAAACTTTGTCACGTCTGTTGACGAGCTAAGTAAAACTAAAATTCTTTGAGTTTGACTAATGCACCTATCAATTTAAAGCCGGGGGGGGGGGAGGCAGGGCATGGGGTGGGGATTTGACATTTTTCAAAAATTTGCCGTCAAATTCCCTGCCCACGGGCAAACCATCCCAGTCAAATGCACAAGAATTTCCCCACCCCGGGAGGCATATTGCTGTCAATCATTCCCAGGCTGGATGCAAGAAAGACGCAAGGAAAACAGGAAAATGCTATAATTTTCACTTCTCAACGTTACTACATCTCCAAAGGTACTATTTAATAAAAATTCAATCTGCGTTTAATACACTGTGTATATCGAATAAAAAAATCAACAGATTCTTTAAGAAACAGTTAGTGTTTTCTGCAAAGGCTGCAGAAAGCACAACATCTGAAAAGAGCAGTCATTGCAGCAACTGGCCCGTACACTGATCATTTGCATTGGCCAAAAAATCGACTTGGTTTTTCTTTATCCCTGTTTACTTCGATACTGCAATGTCTAAAAACGTTCAAATCAACAACAACAAAAAAAACTCTAAATTAATCGAAAATATGGAGATAAAACGGTCAAATTCTTTGATTATCTGATTCTCGATCTCGTGGACATCCATTATGATTTCAAGGACGTAGAGCGCATGCGTGACGTGGGAAAAGTAATTTCGGTCTCAGTCTCTTTCGTTCAAGTTGGCCTTCAAACAGATCCACGTTGGGCGGAGACAAATTCAAATATCCCCTCCCCCGGGAAAGCAAGATCAGTCAAAAGCCCCACCCCAGGGCCAACAATAACAATCAAATCCCCACCCCATGCCCTGCCTCCCCCCCCGCCGGCTTTAAATTGATAGGTGCATAATATCACGGCTTGATGCAAAGTCATCGTGAGCTTTACATTTAAATGCTTTACATTTACCTGAGCTTAAAAAAATCTGTTTTTTGCTTAAACTGAAATGAATTGTGTGTGTAAAACAGGTGGTCAAAGTTAGCGACCATAAGCAAACAACAGAGAAATATCATATTCCTGTTAAGTATGAGCTGCAAGTATAAAGTGAAACCAAAGCCAATAAGCTGAGTATGCAGCTGCATATGTGTCATAATATCACTGGTTTAACTACAAGACTAGTGACCAACAGAAAACAAACAATCAAACGAAAAGAAAGAGATAAACGTTTCCATAATAACCATTAATTGGAAACGTTTTGTACACATTGTTGATGGAAATAAAAAACAGTCTTCGCCGCGAAGACGAAGAAGAGCAAGTGTTAAGATTATGTACTTACCGGAGAAATAAACCGCCACCGGACACTCACAGGAGGTTATAGCTTCTCAATAACACCATTTGCGTATCTGCAGAACGAAGATGAACCAGCTGGAAAGGTGAGACTGAAATGCCAAAGAAGCGATTACGCGAACATGAAGCAAGTGACGCCACAAATATACGCCACAAAAATTCGCCCATTTTCCGACAGCACTTCGGCCGCTTTGCTTGCCGACAAAGTCCTATTCTAAAACTAAAACACTTTGACGCTCGAATATTCGGGTCTCTTCGGCTGATGCGAATTCATACGCTGACGTTTTCTCGCTTTTGAACACGCAATTTATCGTCAGCAAGGTGAAAAAATTTCGTGAGCAAAAGAGCAAAACAAGAATGCATCCCAGGCGCAAAGAAATGTTACTCGACGTTTTCAGCCTTCCCTCCCGTTTAACTAACTGGTAAGTTTGTTTACATTGTTTTTACCGCTGTGTATGTTTCTCACGCAACGTCAATCAATTGAAATTTCAACAGCCGAGTTTACATCAAAATGACCGATATGTAAGCTAATAAGTTTCTAATCAGCGTTCTAGCTCCGTGCAGCGTGGACGCAAATTTTCTTACTTCTAATTTGTTTTGTGTATACAGGATTTGCAATAAATGTGTTCAAATCTGGATGGCAGATGTATGAATCCCACAGACTTTGCAATCGGACGGTAAAGATATTCTACCAGGACCTGCCGAATAATTCAAGACATTTAAAAGTAAGTTGAAACGATTTTTTAAAGAATGACAATAGGAACAAATCAATATCAAATCTGAGTCCACCGTTCGGCATTTACCTGATTGTCTGTCAAAACGGCAATATTCCAAAACAACCGAAAAAATGCTTAAGCAATAAGGTGTGGTGACAATCCGTAGCTTCCTGTAAAGTAGTTCCGTTGCTGTTTTTGTAAACCGTGGACAGAATAAACCAAAAAAATCACTGACTATATAAAACACGCCGGGCCAGCAGAGGGCACGAAGCTGCACGCTCGGAAAAACTTTTGCGTCTTTTATCCGATAGAGCTCAAACTTTGCACAATGATAGAACTTTTTATTCCAAACAATCGTATCGTTTTTGTTTTTTCATTTTAACGGTTTTTGGCGGGGAAATGACGTCACAGTGCTAAAGGCAAATTTTCAATTGTCTCTTATGGCACAAAAAGTATATGATTCTGAAAGAACTCATTGAGATAAAGTGAAATGCGAAGAAATTATTGAAAAAGCTCGATCCGTCTTGAAGATATAAAGTTCGGAAGTTTGAATTTTCCGCCATTTTGTTACTATTTTTAGAACATTTATAAAATTCAGATCTTTATATCTTCAAGACGGATCGAGCTTTTTCAATAATTTCTTCGCATTTCACTTTATCTCAATGAGTTCTTTCAGAATCATATAGTTTTTGTGCCATAAGAGACAATTGAAAATTTGCCTTTAGCACTGTGACGTCATTTTCCCGCCAAAAACCGTTAAAATGAAAAAACAAAAACAATACGATTGTTTGGAATAAAAAGTTCTATCATTGTGCAAAGTTTGAGCTCTATCGGATAAAAGACGCAAAAGTTTTTCCGAGCGTGCAGCTTCGTGCCCTCTGCTGGCCCGGCGTGAAAGGCTTCGCTGGCCATTTTGTCAAAAATGAAACCCTGGAGGAACCGCTGGGTATGATTTCTGCCTTTGCTGGCTCAACACGGGAAGGAAATTTGGGATTGGCATCGCGAAAGCCAGTTTTCGGATTTCGAATCACTCGGGTATTTATTAGCGACCTTCAGATTTGACTACGAATACGAGATTGAGTACGAGTTCGACTTTCACATTTCAAAACCGTTACGTTCTCAAAGCCATCGTTCCTCCCTGTTGCTGACCAGCGGGGGAGAATGCTAAGTGAACGATATTCACAGGACAGATCACAAAAGCGCGCGAAAAGGAATTCAAGTCGTACTCAATCTCGTACTCGTGGTCCGATCTGAAGGTCGCTATTATCTGTTATTATACGGACAGGATAATTGCTGAAACGATAACAGTTTGCCTTATGAAATACCAGATATGCTCCTGGAAATACCTAATACAGCGTATGTCTTTAAAAGTAACGAAAACACAAATGTGAAACACAACCCTAATTCAAGGAAGGAGTCCATGGTTCCCACTGCTGTAGTTGTTGCTTACCGGAAGTTAAAAACAATGGAAAATTTCACCGCCTAAAAGTGGACACTTACGAAGGTGGTCGCTTGCGGCAGCTATAGTGAAATGACTGGGGAATTTAGGTGGTCGCTGTCAAGGGAGGTGGTCGCACTGGGAGGTTCGACTGTATATACTTCACCCTGGGCTTATGTCAACTGTGCATCTATTTGTTCTTCTCTTTAATATATCCCTCTCTTCACTTTGCAGTCGAAGACGTCCAAGCCCAATACAACGTTATGGAATAGGAGGACAGCGTCAATGTTGTCCGCACAGAAGCTTTTGTCATAACATGAGTGCAGTGAGTGTGCGAATGAGTGTGTTGGTGGGTGGTGGTTGATTCAGTAACTGAGCCGAGCATTAGTGATCAAAGACGTGCATTACCGGTAGTGTCAATTCTAAGAATGTTTTCATAAGCTATTGATACCAATGCAATCAAAAATTGATAAAGGCGTGGGGGGGGGGGGAGGGGACCGAATGGTCGACTAACGAGTATTATACTGTGAACTTCAGGAACAAAACCTAGCAAATAAAAGGTTACAAATTTTCTCGACAGAATTTGTTTATTCAGTGATTTAGAGGATTGCAATGAGATTACCAGTCACTGAAATCTGATCCAGCCGAAGATTGCATGACACAATCCGAGCGCCATTTAATGAACTTACCGACAGAAAACGTCTAAATTTTCAACTGCAGATAAGGCAAGGACTAAATTTCATGCCCCGCATGGAACTGGTTGAGACCTACAGTCATGCCCAGCCAGGCTTGAAATCAGCCAAATAGATATTCTCATGCCCGGCGTGAAATTTAGGTTTCCACCGATTTCATGCCCGGCATGAAATTTAGATTTTCATGCCGGGCATGAAATGCAACCTCGTTTCCGTGCAGTAGCCTCGATATCACCCGATTTCATGCCGGGCATGAAACGGGTATGAAATTTATATTTTCATGCCGGGCATGAGATGCAACCTCGTTTCCGTACAGTAGCCTCGATATCATCCGATTTCATGCCCTGCATGCCGGGCATGAAATTCAACCTCGTTTCCATGAACCAGCCTCGATATCATCCTTGGCAAGAGTTGAAACTTTCGGGCTGCAGGGCATGTGCCGAGTTTTTTCATGCCCTGGAGATGAGATTTTTTAAAATGGCCCACTGCCTGGTCTTTTTAATGCCCAGGGTATGGCAATTTGAGTGTTTTGCTTGAATTTAGCATGAAGAGATAAATTTCATGTCAAAACCATTGTTTTTCCATTTTTTCATTGAAATTTCACTTTCCAACCCGTTAGACGCAAACGACGTTATCTATCTCAGGAGTCTGCAGAGACGGTGATAAATTCCTTCATGACCAACAAAGTTATGGTTATGGTTAGGGTTAGGGTTAGGGTTAGTCTGCTGTATGGGTTGCCTGTCTGTCAACTGGATAAGTTAGAGAGAGTCCAGCACGCTGCGGCTAGACTTGTCTTTCGCCATTAAATAAAGCAAAGGTAAATCTATGAC
This sequence comes from Siderastrea siderea, assembly GCA_964030785.1. NCBI lineage: Eukaryota > Metazoa > Cnidaria > Anthozoa > Scleractinia > Rhizangiidae > Siderastrea > Siderastrea siderea. Next base: position 35,686,834 of record OZ034976.1, on the reverse strand, counting down.
ACGATACGTAACACAACTGAAGCCTTTAATAAACCTGAACGATTACAGAGCGAACGAGCACGCACGAGGACGAGAGGACCCGAGAGTGAAGAGAGCTACTACGCAGTTTAATGAACTTAAATTCTGTCACATCACCCCACTTCTTATTAAGTTACACTGGCTGTCCATTAGGTTCAGGATTTAATTTAAGATGTTATTGATTACCTATAAGGCTATACATAATTTAACACTTAGCTACATACGTAATTCGATAGCAATTAAGCCAGCCAATGGCACCAGATAAAATTTACGTTCAACCAATGAACTTTTGCTAAGCACTCCTGTATGTAGGTCATATCGTACACTGGGAGACCGTTCGTTCACTACTACGGCGGCCCCTAGATTATTGAACTCTTTACCAACTAATATCAAGAATGCAAGAACTGTCGATTCTTTTAAAGCTCTTCTTAAAAGTCACTTATTTAAGTTAGCCTTTCCTAAGTAATTCACGATGTTGTTTTTATTTATTCTTATTTCAGTCATTTTTTAACTCTGTTTTATCATTTTTGGATTGTAAAGCGCATTTGATCATTGCATCATGGAAAATGCGCTATGCAAATTCATAAATTATTATTACTATTATTATTATAGTAGAATTCATTATTATTATTATTATTATTATTATTATTATTATTATTATATTCATATTATTATTCATATTATTATTATTATTATTATTATTATTATTATTATTATTATTATTATTATTAAATTTTTATCCATCATTTCTCCGGAACAACGCTGAGCTTCTCATGGTCGAAGAGCAAGTAAACAGAATATAACTCAAGCCATTATGAATAAAACTGTTACACGCATCTGTTACTTATTTGCACTAAAGATCGGCGGCACCTTATGTCTTTGGTTTTTCATTTGCCTTCAGTTTAGCTTGCATGTTAGCTTGAAGGCAAGGTTTCAGCGAAGGAATCACAAAAACAAGTGACGAAGACGGCAGAAAACAAAAATATCATACTCGCATTCTCTTTTTTTTTTCTTGCTGTCCCCCATCTAAACTGTGCTATTTGCTGCCACTCATGCAGGCTAACTAGAGGCTTTCACTAACTCCCTCTTGGACGACGGGTGCCATAATTAGTTGTGCATAATAAAGAGAAACGTGACGCGCAAATCTTAGCAAAATACTGAAAACGCGCTTCCTTTTTTTCCCTAGATCGTTTTAAGCCCTTGAAAGGATTAATTGTATGAACTAGCCTTAATCTGTTTACACTAATCTGAATACATAGCTCATAGACAATACTAGGGAAAAGAATCTTATTCTCTTGAATTTTCGAGCCGCGTATCTATTGGGGGCTCTAAGCTGCTGTCGGCGTTCCGAAATATGCTAGACGTCCTTATTTAGTATCACTGCAATGAAATCCGAATTTCTCAGGCGGTTGAAGCCTCTCCAACAGATATTCTAAACAAAGAATTCGTTGAGTGCCCATTGAATGCTAAAAAAATCTACATCCAGTTTTAGAAATAATGAGAAACAAAAAGCGTAACTGGAAACGAATGATAAACTTATTTCATTTTAATAATTACATTATTATGGATTTCATTCATAGACTCACAAGTTGGAATAATGTAACCAACATTCAATAATGAGGGGACTGAGATGAACGCAAAACAGTAAATTCTATTCTCTCTTTGTGTGGAGTACGTTTCTTATATCGATTCCAGCTGGATTGAAACATTTTTTTCGCTTAGATCTTTTAAAGGACAGCTACGTTCGGTGTAACATTCGTTATACTTTACCAAGTAGGTTTTAGGACGCATGATTAATGTTCTCTCAATACAGACTGGGCAAGGCGTAAGCGGTGAATATGTCAAAAAATACAAGAAAAAAGCAGAGAAGGAGGACGCGAACGACATATTGCTACGCTAAACAACAAGGTTAGGTGGTACTTACACTGGACATCAACGGTGCAAATTCTTGACACTGCAACTTCACCGATCCCATTGTCGATCGCACAGTAGTATTTTCCTGCATGAAATCGAGGGAAACTGGTCTCCGTATGATATCAGTGTGCTAACACTGTACGTGATGTTTGGCTTAGGATTGACACTGTCACTTCACATTGCAAAGTGAGTTTGAAGCCTTCGACAAACGTGTGATCAAGGGGATAACTGGCATCTAGAGATGGTGGATCTATAGAAAAGAGAATGACCTTGTATTTAGTTAATCAATTTTATTTATTTACTTGTTTATTGGCATGAAAGATTTCATATATATTCTAAGTGCTCCCCTCAGAAGAAAGTCTCTCTGAAGCCAGCTTTTACTTGAAGATTCAAAACCGGTTTTCCGTCCATGGTAAATAAAAAAGCTAGCCTTCCCGTCGGGGAAGCATAAATTTGGGACGGAAAAACTCTTCTTTCACCAGATTGATAATGGACAAACCTTTCGCCTTGAGACGGGTTTTGACTGTTAAGAGAGTTATGGCAGATAACGAAACCCTTCTATACAGTCAATACAAGTGTCCCACTTTTGTTGTTTGATCCTTTCTTTTCAGTTGTACTTGTTCGCAGATTTATCTCATTCATGATTGGTAGCTAGACATCTGACACGTCAAAGTCAAACTAAACTGTCCACGCTTTTCGTATTCACACAATGAGGAACAACTAAATTGTTTTGAAGCTTTCAGTAAGACTAGCGTGAGCTGAGGCCTGAACCTTTACTTATGTCATGAAAAATTCAGAAGTCTAATTTGATTTTTACCCTTTTACATAACACAAAATAACTTTTAAGAGAGGTTTCAAACTTAAGGTTTTCCAAGACATTGTGGCCGAAACAAGTTATATGACCTAACTAGCAGATGTTCTGCATGCTAAAATGTCAGCATTTCCAAACGTATTAGTCTGTTGAAGTTTGACTTTGTTATAGTAACAGCCTCAGAAGACAGAACACCCCTTCCTTTTGGCGCGAAATTTTATGGCAACCAGGCTGTAATTCACGTGAGGAGCAGTGGTGTGTCTGGTGTTTTCAGTCAAAGGACGTTCTGAAGTCCAAAATTTAGGAATCCTCTTCTGCAGGGTTTGATAACGTATCTGCATTAATTCTATACATACACAAAACTTCAACATAAGTAGTAGGCGACTTGACAGAATCTACTCCGTTATGAGTATGCAGTAATATTCTCCAGAGTCAAATCTTGTTGTGTTTATAGTGAGGTAAACAGAAACTGTCAATGGACTGCTCTCTTCACTGTTCTTTATACAGTTAACGTTCAGTTTGTCTTTATTTTCCAGTGGAACACACTGAAGGATAACAAGGCTGCCTTCTATAACTGTTTTGTTTCCAAGAAATCTGGTGTCGCGGGCGGAAAATTCTGAAAGCAAAAGAGAGTTATAGCAGATAACTGACTTGACGTTTTCGCTGAAAGACCCTTTTAAATGTCGTATCGGAACCTTCTTTGGCGGCTCTAATAAATACTAAAGAAACCTTACAGTTTAGAGTACCTGCGCGATGTAGGTAGTTTCTGCTTATAGGTCTGTTGTCATAGTTTGTACCTACACGATGAGAGTTCTGTGGCACATAACCCCAATGAGTCTTCCATCGCTCAATGAGTCTTCCGTGGGTCAGTGGTAGAGCGTTCCAATTGGTACCTGGAAGGTCATGGGTTAGATTCCCGTTGGGGCCTCGCAATTTTTTTCCGAGAAAGATATTGACATTTGTTTATTTATTTATTTATTTATTTATTTATTATCTATATTTATATACCTGTTTCTTGTCAGTATCTATACCCTAGGACACCCTAAGATAACTACAATTAAAAAAAGTTACATAGGGATAATCCTCAAAGTTTTTGGTGGGGATAAGTCACCCGCTTGTTGAAATCCTGACCCCATTTCAGATCAAAGTGAGTGATTTTCAGACGTGAACCTATAACATGTCTCCCTTTTTCAGGTCTTACAACTCAAGCCTAAACATGCCGTACATAAACCAAAACGCTTTTTTTCTATTAAAGTTTTAGTTTCGTTTTCTGAACCCACCTCAAAACAGTACAGCAATCTTTCATGTGCTTAATATTGCAATAAAGCATGGTTCTATAAGCCAGTCAGCTTCCTTTCTATATCATAAATGACAATATATGCCTCTTGTTTCGTAATTTATTATTGCAGCGGTTAGAGACGAATGAATCTGGTGACGAAACTTGAGCTATTGCTCAGTTCATTCCTCACCATAGAGTTACAATCAGCATTCGCGAGGAAAATCTGCGGACAATGAGAATTGTGCTCAATTAAGTCAGCAACCTGACGGGAAATGATTCCGCGAAAGTGCCACTATACCTCAACACTGTTTTGGTTAAATAAACTCTAGACTGCGAGCAGTCGTTATGATTCTTCAAGGATAAAATCAGGAATGGAGCAATCCGGGCGGCGAGATCACGAGCATTCCCACTATCCTTTGCTCGCTCTACTATCCTTGAAGAAAATGAAGACTGCTCGCTGTCTAAATGAAATCTGCCTACTGCCCTTATAACTTCTGTGCAAAAATAGATAAAATAAAATAACTGTTCGCATCTTATATTTACACAAACGCCCCAAAATACGAACACAAAACACAAATATCATCCGGCTATTCAAACGCAGAGTCAATGTATGACTCCAAATGTAGTGTTATTGATTGTAAAGACTTGTTATGCTCAGCACAATTTTCGTTATTTACTAAGACCATTTTCTATGCAATTAGAAAACATCCTCGCACAGGTAACCTCAAACATTGCATTGTGTACCTACCAAGTCGGTTTCATTCTCCAGTGTTACACTGAGCCAAGTCGATCCGTCCAAAGAATAAGCAATCTGGTAACTATAAACAAACCGCGAGTTATGAGCTTGAGTATCTACTGCGCAGACTCGGAATGGCGACGTGAAATCGATTTGAATGAACTCAGTTCCAGCGTTGGCAGCCGAGGGGCACCATCCTTTAGTGCCTCCAATCTTTGCCAGGTAAGGTTGGTTTAAACTTGAATCAAGAACTGAAGATGCTTGAAATTTACTGGTGCTCAGTGAAGGAGAAAGGGCTGCGTCATATGGAGAACAACCTGTCAATAGATTTAACCATTTTACCCCTGTTTTACACCTTGATTCAAGTACTGTACATTGTGTTATCGTATGACCAATTAAGGATGACAAACTCTGGGACATTTATTATAGCAGAGCGAAGTCGACGTTCTGATGGTCAGTGTCGTTAAGATCATCAAGACTTTATCAGGTTAATGGTTAAAGGGTTAAAATGGTCCGATTATAGAATAAAAATAACCAAAATAAAAACAGCATTACAATTCGCTACTTGTTAGATTACCTTTGTATAACTTTAGTCTGCAGTTCAACGGGGAAGTTCCAAAACATATGAAATAAGCAGTGACAAGCAAGAGGTGTTCTACAAAGTCCTATAATAACACTCGATTTAACCTTAAACCAGATCTAAGATTTTGCTTTAATAGTCAACCATTCAAGTTGAATTTTAGGGTAGTTTGCATCGATCGATTTTAGGCGCTTTTTGGCGACCATATGCATAGCGACCAGCGTTTATAGGGGCCAGAGAACAGACGTTATTTATTTGCTATATTTTCCCGTTTGATGCAACACAATACAAACCCCCATTAGAGTCCCATTCTCGTGTTTGCAAACTTTAAAAGCTTGTCAATATTTGTTTAAAAAAACCTTAACATATAAATATTAGGTCAAATTGAAAGAAAAGATAAAACGCAAGTCAACTAAGATTTCACATAATTTTAATTAATAATGGCTTAGAATTATAAGAAGACTTAAATTGTACCAATGAGTTTTATTAGTGAGTGACATCATTTTCTATTGATTTTCCTCTAATAAAAAATCGGCAACCGCTCATTACTTATTGTTTATTACCGCGTATAACCAAGAAAGAATTAAAACCACAAGTATACCATTATTAAAACAAAGAAAAAGCGCCGCAGGACTCGAACATAGATATAAAGTGAATGAACAACTGCATACCATCTTTAATCGCACTATTCGCTTATTACCTCGTCACAAACCTCTCTTACCTCGTTTCAGGGACCGCTTTCTCGAACTCCCGGTAACTTGTCGTGCCCGATAGGTATTTTTTCAAAGCTGTTTTTTACCAATAAGTGGTAATTATTAGTGAAAACTTGATACAACTGCAAAACTGAAATTATAAAGATTTAAAAATTTAGCTTCCAACATCAATAAAATTGAGTTTCTGTTAAAGGATACTGTCCACATAAAATATTTTTCAGCCTGGTAAGTTATCGGGGGTTTAATAAACGTGCCCCTAGTCTATCTGGTCCTCAAGAGTGACCATTCAAATGACAGCTACAGAGCAGTACTTCGCTGTGGTGTTGTTTATTGCACTGTAAAAGGTGGTTCTAGCTTTTGAGTCTGTGGATGAAATCCTAAAGTGTGACCATTCAAATGAAAGCTAATGAGCAGTACTTTCCTGTGGTGCTGTTTATTGCGCTGTAGAAGGTAGTTCTAACGTTGAGCCTGTTCATAAAGGTACTTTACTGTGCCGGTACTGTCTATAATCTTGTGTAAATTGGTTCTGGCTAGCGACTGGAGGTGTGAATGAGATCCTAAAGCATAAACATTTAAATGAAAGCTATTGAGCAGTACTTTCCTGTCTTGTTGTTTACTATGCGAACATTGGTGCTGTTGAGCGTCAAGGCGTTTGCATATGGTAACCCAGATTGTCGGTCTTCCGAGACAGTGATCCATGGTTACTTTTACCTGGCCAAGCAACCCGTAAGACGATTTCCTCCTATTGGAGTAAACCTATTCTTACATATTTATGAACAATGTCGCCGAAAAACCATATACCCTAACGTGCAGTCTTCTGCTTCGACGAACTAGCACCCAATTTAGTGCAAGTACAAAATAAGTTCCAACAATTCAGTAACTTTTATTTCATCTAGAATTGAGAGACTCAAAAACAAAGTTTATGCACAAAACTGTTTCACAAAGACAGTTGAATAATGTTTTACACCTTTCATAACTTATCGCGCAGCTAAACTTGTAAATCACTTGAAGTTGGGTGCGGATAACCCGAGTGGAGTCAGAAGAAGAGTTCAGTGACTGGACTTAGACTGAAAATAAAGCAGCAAATTGTTACCTTGATTAATACACAGAATGTAATTGGCTGAGAAGAGCAGTGCTCGTATTTGAGAGGTGTCCTGATGTGACGACATATAAGTACTTTAATACACGGAATGTAATTGGCTGAGAATTAGTCTGTTAAGGCTTAATACATCAACAACTAAAATCGTACCATACTGATATTATATCTCTCTTAACAACTTGTAGCGGAGCGTTATTATTATGTTATTATTATTATTACAAAAATTCCGTCGTGTGTTCGCGTTCTACACAAAACTTTGAATTTGGTCATTTTTCACGTTGTAGTTGTGCACAGAACAGCAAAGAAATATACCAAAAAAAAAACGCACGTCAGAGTCGTTGTTTTGTTAATTAAAGCTTTATTTGTTTTGTGACGATCTCGTTAGCCGTCGCCGTCGTGCCAATTTTTTTCGTAAATGGGACGGATTTCTGCAAATGGTAAGCGGCAGTCCCGAACGGAATTTCCCAACACGGAAATCTGCTTACCATTTGCCCAAACCGTAAACCGACCGGTTTGCACATGTTAATGGTAAAGAACCAAAGATCACAAACATCAGAAATTTTCCCCCTGGAAAAGCAAAGTCAAAACACTACTTTCGTTTGTTCAGCTTTCCTTGACAGCCAGTGATCAAATTCTTATTCTTATTAACCTTGAATCACCTGTATTCAAATATGACGTGGAACGCATCTTTCCATTACAACGTTGTTTGCGTACCTGTTAGTATTATCTTTTATGTCTCGGTAATGAATATGTACAAGAGTTGATTAAGCTAGAGTGTAGCGAAGACACGTAAAGGTGAACTGAACAGCTTGGAGAGGAAATGAAGTTCTTTGTTGTTCTTTGCATTTCTCTGTTTTGCTGGGCAGTTGACGCCGGTGAGATATGTTACATATTATTAAGAGGTTGTGGCATACGTGATCTCAACATTTTTCACTCTCAAGAGCATACAAAATCGAAATTCAAGAAAAGTCTCAAATGAATTCGAAGCAAAATCCTGAAACAGACTGCACTATTGAAAAGTACTGCTGAGTAGCTTTCATTTGAAAGATCACACTTTAGAATTTCTTACATACTTACACTTAGAGTCACCTAACATAAAAGACAGCACTACAGGAAAGTACTGCTCACTAGCTTTCATTTGAATGGTCACACTTTAGGATTTCATCCACAGACTCAAAAGATAGAATCACCTCGCACAGCATAATAAACAGCACCACAGGAAAGTACTGCGCAGTAGCTTTCATTTGAATGGTCACACTTTAGGATTTCATCCACAGACTCAAAAGTTAGAAGCATCTTGTACAGCATAATAAACAGCACCACAGGAAAGTACTGCTCAGTAACTTTCATTTGAATGGTCACACTTTAGGATTTCACCCACAGACTCAAAAGTTAGAGCCACCTTGTACAGCATAATAAACAGCACCACAGGAAAGTACTGCTCAGTAGCTTTCATTTGAATGGTCTCACTTTAGGATTTCACCCACAGACTCAAAAGTTAGAACCACCTTGTACAGCATAATAAACAGCACCACAGGAAAGTACTGCTCAGTAGCTTTCATTTGAATGGTCTCACTTTAGGATTTCACCCACAGACTCAAAAGTTAGAACCACCTTGTACAGCATAATAAACAGCACCACAGGAAAGTACTGCTCAGTAGCTTTCATTTGAATGGTCACACTTTAGGATTTCACTTACAGACTCAAAAGTGAGAACCACGTTGTACAGCATAATAAACAGCACCACAGGAAAGTACTGCTCAGTAGCTTTTATTTGAATGATCGCACTTTAAGATTACGCCCAAAGACTCAAAAGTTAGAACATAGTTAGAGTATAGTTATAAAAAGTGGACCAAATATCAGTACCAATTCAAAGATTTCATTTAAATGGTCACACATGAAGATTTCATCAACAGCTTGAAAAGCCAGAACCACCTTGTACAGCACAATAAACAGCACCACCATAGGAAACTTTTGTTCCATAACTGAGTTTCGTTTAAATGGGCACATCATGTAAATATGGTAAAAAGAGAAAAAAAATGGGTGAATTCTGGTGATTTCATGATCAAATGCAATATGGATGACATAATTTCGCCCGATCGACTACGACATATGTATATACATTTTCTCTTACGTAATTTAAAATTTACTTGGAATTATCATATGCTCTTAATCTATTCTGGTAATAGATGTTTAAATAGTTACTTTCTTACAGTGGGACCCTGATTTAACAAAGTGCCAAGGGACTGGGGAAATTGGTTCGTTATATCGAGGTTCTGTTCCATACAGTTTACTATTACTAGGCTGAAGATTATCGTTCGTTATACCTGGGTCTTCGTTATATAAAGGTTCCACCGTATGTCCTTTTTTACGTATGATGTACTATTACGTACATTTTTTAAACTGTTATATAAAAGAGAAAAGCCATCAAATGGAACTGCTAAAAAAACCTTTGTTATTATCAGTAGCGTTTTTGACACATCTGGATGTTAAATCAGAGAGCACACATAGGGCGCTAACGTAGCTATTATTACGTTCGTTATTATTATTATTATTATTATTGTTATTATTATTATTATACATTAATATTATTATGTCCTTTATGCCTTTATGCTTTATCCCTCTAAAGCACCGGGGCCAAACCATGTGGGTAGCAAGGAGTTCACTCTATTGAAAGAACTTCCTCAAAATGTGAGCTGTTCCTAGAAGAGTAATCTTTTGAAGTTCATTGATGTTGACTGAGCCTGAATCCCAGTGCTCCTACAACAACTGGCACCGTTTCGGTCTGCATCTTCCACATTCTGTCTTTATTGAGGTGTTTCTGTCAGATGGTACTGCCGTGTCAATAATTTGACAAGTGCAATTCTTGTGGTTATTATTATTATTATTATTATTATTATTATTTTGTAATAAAAGTTAACGATAAAAGGCCACGACGTTTCGACCTCTCCGAGGTCATTTTCAAGTGCGAGTAAAAAAATAATAAAATAGCATAAATATATTACAAGCGGTTTAAAAATAGTTTAAAAGGTAAGAATACAATGAACAATAAAGTGCGATAAAATACGTAAACGATAAGTGATAAAATATTTACAAAATTGAAAAGAAATGATTATAATAAGGCTAATTAAAACCGATCTAAACAAATAATTTAGCGCGGATGGAATCGCACTGTTTGTTTAGAGTTGGTTTCAGTTCTTTGATAAAAAGCATTTCAAGAATAAGGCAATCAAGTTTGTTCAGACACTTCCTTAAAATTTTAAAATTTCGCGCAATGTCATTTGAGGACATATTGTGCTGATCCTTCAGGTGGTTTCCGATTGCAGTTCCCTTGTGTTCTCCAATTCGCTGGTGAAGGTGTCGGCACGTGAAACCGACATAACCTGCATCACACAGGTTACACTGAAAATGATAAACAACGTATTGTTGATTCACAAGGGGTGGCTTGTCTTCCCTCACTTTGATTTCGTCCTTGATCTTTCGACTTGTGTACACAGGGCTGATAGTTGCATTGATCTTCCGACTGAGGTCTGCAAGTTGTCTGCGTACTGCATCTGCAGATTTCTGGTCCTTTACGATTCTGACTGGGGCTTCATTGTTGTCAGGAACTTGTTGTTGTGCTTGTGATTCCTCAGATACTTTGGAAGCAATAAATTGGCGGATGGTAGATTGTACGAGTTTGTCCGGGTAACGCCGACGGGAAAAGATCACTTTGAGGTGCTCACATTCCTGATGAAAAAGCTCCCATGTAGATGAGAGCTTAAATGCACGGTTAAGCATGGTATTCAGCAATGACCGTTTATATCTACCGTCCACCTGGCTGTGGTAATGTAACAGTAACCCAGTGACTGTTGGCTTCCTATACACCTTCGTGTCCAACCGGCGTCCGTTCCTGATTATATCCATTCCCAGAAAAGGAAGCCTGCCGTTAACTTCAAGCTCCATTGTGAAATCGATGGAAGGATGAGTGTTGTTCAACGTCGTCAAAAACTCAGAGGCTGTTTCAACATCAGGCATTGCGCTAAGCGTATCATCAACATAGCGTTTGTAAAAGGCAGGCATCTTGTTTTCGGTTTCTAGCTGTTTCTCGATGTTACACATGAATGCGTTAGCCATGAGAGGTCCTAGTGGCGAACCCATAGCATCACCGTCCACCTGTTCGTAGAGATTTCCTTCAAACTGAAAAAGCTGATTTTTGGTTGCAATTCTCAACAGCTCTATCAAGTCTGACTTCGTGATGTTGAGATTGTGTTCTTTGTTGAACCAATCGTTTTCAAAGGCTCTTTCCGCAATACTCTCAATGGTCTCATCTACAGGTACGTTGGTAAAGAGTGAGGATACGTCATACGACACTGAGACATCTTGGTCGTTGATTTTCATCTCATGCAACTCGTCGGCGAATTGGAATATATCAATGACGGAGTTGAGCGAAGTTGAGGAAAGAAATCAGTGAGATCTACCGAGAAATCCAAGAAGAATGTTCGTCTCTTCGTTATATTTGCATTGATAGTCACCCTACGCAACGAGCAATACCAACAATTGATGAGTGGTCATACCAAAAAGATCTCAAGACTTCTGGCTGTTGATACGAACATTGACGAGCACATCAAGAATATATCCTCGTACAGGCTGTCTTTTTTCCAAAAGCTGGCATTGTGTCGAGGCCTTAACTTTGCTTTTCCACAACAAATATCACCGAGAGAAATCCAAGCAAATTTTGAGAAGGCCTATTGGAAACTAGAACCCAGGCTCAGTAGCGACAATAAAGAATTAGCGACGGTAACTTTACGGTCTATTGCCCTCAACTACAGCGAACGCAAAGATCCAGCACCACCGAAAGCAATGCTGAGGGCAATAAGCCAACTTAAGAAGAGAGACGACATAGTCGTAACCAAACCTGATAAGGGCTCAGGAGTAGTAGTGATAGACAAATCAGATTACGTGCGTCTTTTGAAGGAATCATCCATTAATGACGAGGCAAAATTCGTGCCTGTAAGCCTCGAGAGACCAAGAACACGAGGAAGACCTTTAAAGCATTACCACCCATTGCTTCAGAAAGAGAAGGAGTTATCTTCAGTTGTTCAAAGAATTCTGCCCAAAGCCATTGCGGATTCAGTAATTCAGAAGGGTTCGAGACTTGCTCATCTTTATGGCCTGCCAAAAACTCACAAGAAGCTAGCCACGCGTCCAATACTCTCTGTTACGGGAACTTACAATTACAAGCTTGCAAAGTGGCTGGATGAAAAGCTGAAGCCCTTGTCCATCAATGGCCATACCGTTAGTGAGATATTCCAATTCGCCGACGAGTTGCATGAGATGAAAATCAACGACCAAGATGTCTCAGTGTCGTATGACGTATCCTCACTCTTTACCAACGTACCTGTAGATGAGACCATTAAGAGTATTGTGGAAAGAGACTTTGAAAACGATTGGTTCAACAAAGAACACAATCTCAACATCACGAAGTAAGACTTGATAGAGCTGTTGAGAATTGCAACCAAAAATCAGCTTTTTCAGTTTGAAGGAAATCTCTACGAACAGGTGGACGTTGTTGCTATGGGTTCGCCACTAGGACCCCTCATGGCTAACGCATTCATGTGTAACATCGAGAAACAGCTAGAAACCGAAAACAAGATGAATGCCTTTTACAAACGCTTTGTTGATGATACGCTTAGCGCAATGCCTGATGTTGAAACAGCCTCTGAATTTCTGACGACATTGAACAACACTCATCCTTCCATCGATTTCACAATGGAGCTTGAAGTTAACGGCAGGCTTGCTTTTCTGCGAATGGATATAATCAGGAACGGATGCCGGTTGGACACGAAGGTGTATAGGAAGCCAACAGTCACTGGGTTACTGTTACATTACCACAGCCAGGTGGACGGTAGATATAAACGGTCATTGCTGAATACCATGCTTAACCGTGCATTTAAGCTCTCACCTACACGGGAGCTTTTTCATCAGGAATGTGAGCGCCTCAAAGTGATCTTTTCCCGTCGGCGCTACCCGGACAAACTCGTACAATCTACCATCCGCCAATTTATTGCTTCCAAAGTAAGCATCTGAGGAATCACAAACACAACAACAAGTTCCTGACAACAATGAAGCCCCAATCAGAATCGTGCTGCCTTTTAAGGACCAGAAATCTGCAGATGCAGTACGCAGACAACTTGCAGACCTCAGTCCGAAGATCAATGCAACTATCAGCCCTGTGTACACAAGTCGAAAGATCAAGGACGAAATCAAAGTGAGGGAAGACAAGCCACCCCTTGTGAATCAACAATACGTTGTTTATCATTTTCAGTGTAACCTGTGTGATGCAGGTTATGTCGGCTAAGGGAACTGCAATCGGAAACCACCTGAAGGATCAGCACAATATGTCCTCAAATGACATTGCGCGAAATTTTAATATTTTAAGGAAGTGTCAGAACAAACTTGATTGCCTTATTTTTGAAATGCTTTTTATCAAAGAACTGAAACCAACTCTAAACAACCAGTGCGATTCCATCCGCGCTAAATTATTTGTTTGGATCGGTTTTAATTACCCTTTTTATAATCATTTCTTTTCAATTTTATAAATATTTTATCACTTATCGTTTACATATTTTATCGCATTTTATTGTTCATTGCATTCTTACCTTTTAAACTACTTTTAAACCGCTTGTAATATATTTATGCCAATTTTTTATTTTTTACTTGCACTTGAAAATGACCTCGGAGAGGTCGAAACGTCGTCGCCTTTTATCGTAAATTTTTATTACAAAATGTATTTCTAAGAAATTTCTTATCACGATTATTATTATTATTATTATTATTATTATTATTATTATTATTATTATTATTATTCGACCATGTTTGTATACAATAAATGACTGCATATAATAATTTTTATTTACTTACCTTGAAGTATTCGTGCCACAGGCGTGGATAAGCCTCCACCGCCAGCTCACGGTTCCTTAAGCTGCATTGATTTTGGAGGTTATGAAATTTGCCAGGTGATCTGCAAGCCGAAATATGTGCCGGAAAAACCACATGCGCTCTCTTACGAATACACTGGTGGACACTGGATCACTTCTCCGGCAGGCTATGAACTTCCTTGGGCAGACTGTGTCCCGGGTAAGGACACCTTTCTGAAATAATCTCGTCCCCAGGACCATCTCAGTCTCTGTTCAAAATGGCGGCACTTACGACATTTTAAAACATTTGAAACTTAATCGTCGCCTGAGAGCTTTTCAGAGCCAAAAAATAAACTAGTTAAATATGAACATTACTAGATTATTTTGTATCCCGAGAAGACCCTCGAGACGAGGTTGTCTTTTTAAAACTTCTGTATAAGTTCTGTCAACCCCCATCTCTAACAAGTCTCATCAGCCCCTCCCCCTTTATATGTTATATTTTGTAATAAGCTACCACCCCTCCCTAATTAGAAGTCAATTAAAATACTGTTTTTAGTGAGTTTAGTCACTGCCTGAGGGCGTAAATGACGGTGTGGCTGTAAAATGGTATAATGCGTGGTTATTTCTAGTGGTTTGAAATAGTAGCTTTCTTAATCCTTTGTCACTGGATATTAGAGTCACTTTCATGACTCCTTGCTCGTTCTATTTGAATTACTGTTGTAACAGAAGTGTCAGCAAAAGTTAGTGTTATTTGTCTTTAAAATTTATGATTATCATAATCCAACCCACGAGGGAGAGGAGGGGGCGGAGGGGGCTTATTAAAGATATTAACGTAACCAGGGCGACAGGATATTTTCCGAGGGGGGGGGGGCTATTAGAGATTTTAACGTAACCAGGGTGACAGGATATTTTCCGAGGGGGGGGGGGGGGCTTATTAGAGATTTTAACGTAACCAGGACGACAGGATATTTTCCGAGAGGGGGGCTTATTAGAGATTTTAACGTAATCAGGGTGACAGGATATTTTCTGAAGCTTTCTTACTTTGCACTTTTTTGACCGACTAAAACAATATACAACAAACGATTGCACTAAGTCAAGCACGTGGTATGAATATTTACAAGATATCTCTAACTTGTTCCTTTATTTTTGTACTTCTACAAATGGTGGGAGAAGTGGAAAACTACATCGTTATTCTATTCTATTCCCTTCTATTCAGTATTCTCTTGACTGAACCAGGCCGTAGTGCTCGCATTTGAGAGGTGTCCAGATGTGACGACATATAGATACTTCAATGCACAGAATGTAATTGGCTGAGAAGAAAAGTGCTCCCATTTGAGAGGTGTCCGGATGTGATGACATATAAGTACTTCAATGCACAGAATGTAATTGGCTGGGAAGAGCAATGCTCACATTTGAGAGGTGTCCGGATGTGATGACATATAAGTACTTCAATGCACAGAATGTAATTGGCTGAGAAGAGTAGTGCTCGCATTAGAGAGGTGTTCAGATGTGACGACATATAAAGGGCTTTTTCTACTGTACAAAAACACAAATGATTTTGACCAACATTTTAAAAGAAAGATTAGCAATAAAAGAGTTAACATAGGATTTCATATATATTGTACTGTTTCCTTTTCTTTTTTAAGTCATATGGTTACTTTTTCCAAAAAGTGCTTTTCAACATACAAATACATCGTCGAATAAATTATTATGTAGGTGTCCCGAATTAGCCTGTTAAGGCTAAATAGATCACCACTAAAAATCGTGCCATCCTGTATATTATATCTCTCTTATCAATTTATCGTCTCTACAATAGTTGTTACAACGTCGTCGTTTATGCAGCTCGTCGTGGCTCGGTCAAGGACAGTGACTCAGCCTTGAAGCAATCGTACTAATTTCATTCGAGGCCGGACAAGGGAAAATAAAAGAACGAGATGAAAGAGTAGACTGCCATTAGGGAAGGTACGTTTTTTCTTGGGCGGGGAAGGGCTGGGGCCTCAGAGGGGAGGGTCATCAGTGAAAGTGAGCACCAAAAGGGGAGGGCCATACCTCATGTGAGCTATTCAAGGTAGGGTCACACATCTTTTCCAGAATTTTTAATGAGAATTTTTGTGATGTTGCTTTCCATTTTTCTTACAGATGAAGTTTTTCTTTTCACCTACTTTGATTTAATTTGGTGTTTTATTATAGGTACTAGGTTACATTTTTACATGTATATTATGCCATGGCACATAGTTTTTCGCGGAGGACTCGTGTCCTTTTCCGTCCGTAACGAGAAGTACTTGACTCAGGTATCGTTTCTTCAGCTTCTTGCTGTTGGCTATCCGCTGCCTGATCTCCTGAGTCGTTTAGCTCTGGAGAGTTACTAGTAGATCCAACAATGCGCTCTACCCTGTGGGAAATATTTGTTTTTAAGAGGCAGATTTCGCATGCTAAACAACTAAACCTTTCTGTTAAAATAACCAACAACAATGCCGGCTAGTCGGAGAAAGAAGCGCGTGTATTTTCCCTTAGATATTTTATGTTCAAAACTTTTATAATACTCAAATACTTCCATATTCAAACTTCAGCTATAAAACATAAATATCCCACACTGATTGTTCGCATTTTCCTCGTTTCAGCACGCACACATTCAATATCGAGACATATTCATATCCAAACACTTTGCGTCCACAAGCGAAACGTTCTGAGGTTTCTACAGCATGGAACATACCATGTTGTAGTGAGGAGAGGGTCGCGCTTTTGTCAGTCACCTAAAGGTGGGGGGTCAGGAGTTTTTTTATTAAAACGCAAGGGAGGGCCAACACTTTTTTGGGAAAAAAATACCAAAATTCCCCAGCCCTCCCCCCCCAAGAAAAAACGTTCCTTCCCTTCGTTGCTACGAACAAAGACCGGACGTGCGACAGAAGTGACTGATGAACTCCTGGTATTAAAGTATGCACGCGCACTGCATAAAGAACTACTAACAAGAATACTGCATTCAGTATTCATGTAGTTTGACTTATTACATGATTGAGTCTAACAGTTACCATCTTTCCCATGAACAAACAAAATCTAGTCACAGAGTTAAACTACGCTTTGCTATATAGCTGAGGCAATGTTAATTTGTCAACTTGAAGGCGATGTATGGGGAATCTCAGGCCTGTTCCAAACGTCGCGCTATTGCCGTGCCGAACTAAATTCGAGAATTAAATTCGATTTAGGCACATCAGTAGCACGACGTTTGAAACCATTCAGTTCAGCAGGTCGAATTAAGATCGGCACGACTATTTAGCACGGCAGGCCCTGTCGTGCTGCACGGCAGTAGCACGACTTGGTTTCAAACGGCGTGCTACTGTCGTGCCAAACTCAATTCATTATTTTAATGTATTTTGGGTCATTTTTCTATTTTTGGGTTTTCCTAATTATTTTGAATACGGCGCGACTGAATTAAATTCGACGTTTGAAACCACTGCCGTGCTATTGTCGCCCCACTGCCGGGTCAAACTTATTTGAGTTCGGCACGGCAGTAGCGTGACGTTTGGAACAGACCCTAACGAAGGATTTGTGTATTTTTATCTGCAAGCTTCAATGTAAAGGTATAATCCTGCAGACCAGAGTACAACCTTCTTGTCAAGAAAGCTCTTAATTACAAATGTTATTTAGTTTAGCACATTTTTCATTTTGTCATGTCACTGTTTTGTGGTGAAAAAAGTTAGATTTTTTTTCGGTCAATCGGCGGTGTGAGAGCAATTTCGCCTACTCGACAGGAATAAAACAAATTTTATAAACTGGAAAGACCACAGCGACAAGGCGTTGAGAGTTGCCGGATGTTAAGTAGACCTGGATCAGTTAAACATTTGAGGTAAAAAAATATACGGAACGACTGATCCTTACGGCAGTTAAAGAAACGAAGACACAGAAGACGAAATACGTAAAGCAAAAAAATTTACTCATTCTACTTTTGTAGCCCCCTGAAGAAGGGGCAATTATTTGTTTCATACATTTTTTTGCTTTACGTATTTCGTCTTCTGTGTCTTCGTTTATTTAACTGCCGTAAGGATCAGTCGTTCCGTATATTTTTTACTATAAAACATATTACCTTCAAATTCTTACAAGAACGGTGGTTTCAGTCGGTTGGCGAGGCTTATTTAACCTGATTTTACCATCGCGCCGTTTGTCTGTCTTGTGTACGGTTGCCGAAAATTCTGCTGCTCCTTGGAGATGCCAAAAATAAATTAGTCCTTCCTAATCCTTGACACTCCATTTCTTTTCGAGCTCCGTAAAGCATCAAGCCGACGGCTCTCCTTGTTTGTAAATTTGTTATGTTGTGACTCGTGCCGGCTTCCGTTGACTATGGCGATGGTTAGCGACAGTGTTTTGAAATTCAGACTTGTAAACGTGTTTTTCTGAGTCGAAAATAACATGGACCGCTTCGATGTCGAACGTTCGTATGTAATGAAGAAATACTTGTCTAAAAAAGGAGTTCTTATCACCACAAATATTCCTGGAAAAGCTTACATCACCTCCGGTACTTTCCACCATTCTGACACTAGTGACAATCTTACACTTTGCTACCCCTCCCCTGTAGCACATTCTTGTTAGCACCCAGATTTTGGGTGCCACGTGACCAGCCGAAATCAGGGTACTTTCTCGAGGGAGGAAGAGAGAGGACCCTGAGAACGAGGTTGGCAAAAGAAGCCAGAATTCTGTGCCCAACTCCAAAACTACGGATAGTTTTTTATCTTCCAGCAATTACTCCATAAATACACATTTATGAATGATCTACCGCAATATTTTAAAGAGAGCAAATCCCCAGGTGTGATGTTAGGGAATCGAACTATAAACTGCCTAATGTATGCAGATGATTTGTTAATAATCAGTCCTTCTCCCGAAGGGTTGCAACAATCGCTTAATGTAATTCATAGACACGCTCAGCAGTGGAAGCTCAAAGTTAATACCAAAAAGTCGAACATAATCATATTAAGTGGTAACGGGGAAAAGAAAAATAATATAAATTTCAAATACAGTAATGAAACTTTACAAATTGTCGACAAACAAACATATTTAGATATAGAAATGACTTCATTCGGTCGTTACACTTATGCAAGAGAAATTCTCAGCAAAAAAGCCACTAAAGTCCTCTCGATAATTAAATGATCCTTTTCCAACACGGATTCAGCAACTACTGCGATTAAGGAGGCTCGCAACAGTTTTTTTGGCCCTGGAGTGTATCTTTTGAAGTCAAAATTTCGCATAGAAGTAAACTTCGATTTCCTTGATACTACACCACCTTTTTAACATTTGATCAAAGTTTACTTTCTCGCTGGTTTCCTAGCAACAGCTGTCACCATAGCAACGGTAATGGACAACCCCTCATTTTAAATAATGTCGAATATCTCGAAAACTAGTCAGACACTTTATGACGGAACTTGAACTATTTGAACTACTCAACCTACACAACTTCTATGCGAAATTAGGGAAAAATCTGTAAGAGCGTTTTCATGTAAATCATGATTCATTTTTTACGGCCTGATTTTGGTCATTTCTGCAATTTTCTCCAATATTTCAAGAAAGATAAGACTTAACACCTTCTCTTTTCAGTTGAAGGATCTTTTATGATATCAAAGCATTCTTAATGTACATTGAGCTTCCTAGGTGGCCGCGATTTTAAGATGTTTATATTTAAAAACTGCTAAAATGCAGCACAAATCAGCCAAAAAGTTCGTAATTTGCATAAATAGAAATATTTCTAAATTGCCCTTACAGTTTTCTCTCTTAAACTGATTGCCGTTAGAGTAATAATTCTTTTTGATGTTCCAGTGAAATTTAGGCTGAATAAACATTTCTGTTATTAGATAAGAAGGCTGAATCTGGGTCAAGTTTCTGTCGTCATTAACTTTCAACGAGCAACAGTTTTATTTTGTTTTTCCTGGTCTATTTCACGGTTATTCACGTGCAATGAATATTTATACACGCTGCGCTTGTGTCCTCTCGTGCATTTATAATTCCTTACTCTTTAAATACTGACTGACATTTTAGCATTTTTAATTACGGATTTAATTACACTGGGGCCGAAAAATGAAGAGAAACAAGCTCAGAAGACGAATATTTTTTTTATTATGAGAAGGCATTATAAGCGCACGAGAGGACACACTCACTCACTCACTCACTCACTCACTTACTCACTCACTCACTCACTCACTCACTCACTCACTCACTCACTCACTCACTCACTCACTTATTCATTCATTCATTCATTCATTCATTCATTCATTCATTCATTCATTCATTCATTCATTCATTCATTCATTCATTCATTCATTCATTCATTCATTCATTCAGTCATTCATTCATGGAAACGAAAAAGTTCAGGTACTTTACGTAAAGCAACAAAGAAGATTAACTTACACTGCACATCCACTGTACTGATCCCGGAAATCACAGCTTCACCGATCCTATTTTGTGCAACACAGTAGTATTTGGTAGAATTATATGTAGATCATCGCAGTGAAGGTTTTTCAACCTAAGCGGTTGAAAAGAAGAAACCTGAAAAACTTCAGGCTTGAACGGGAATGGAACCCATGACCTCTGCGATACCGATAGTGGAGAAGGAGGACGCAAAGGATATTACTACGCTAAATAACAAGGCTAGGTGGTACTTACACTGGACATCAACGGTACAAAGTCTTGACTCTGCAACATCACCGATCCCATTGTCGACCACACAGTAGTATTTTCCTGCATGAGATCGAGGGATTCTTGTGAATGTCAAATTATCTTCGTATGATATCGGTGTGCTGTTGGTCGAAACACCGTACCACGTGATGTTTGGCTTAGGATTGGCACCTGTCACTTTACACTGCAGGGTGATATTGGATCCTTCGACAACCATGTGACTACAGGGATGACTGGTATTTAGGGACGGTGGATCTGTAAAAGAGAATGACCATGTATCTAGTTAATTTTATTTATTTACGTACTTATTTATTGGCATGAAAGATTCCATATATTTTCTAAATGATCCCCTCAATAGAAAGTCTCTCTAAAACCAGCTTTTATTTTTAGATTCAAGACCGGTTTTACGTCCGAGACAAATGAAACAATCTATCGTTCCCGCCAGGAAAATGGAGGCATAAATTTGGACGGGAAACGTTTCTTTCACCAAATTGATAATGGACGAACCTTTCCTCGTGAGACGGGTTTTGACTGTTAACAGGGTAGATAAAGAAACTCAATTATACAGTCGATGAAAGTAACGTACTTTTGTTGTTTTTCGCAGGTTCATCTCATTCATGACTGGTACCTAGTCAAACCAAACTGTCCACGATTTTCGTACTCACACAGTAAGGGGCTAAACCAGAGATTTGAAGCTTTCAGTTAGACTTGCGTGGACTGAGGCCAGGCCTGAGCCTATACTTTTGTCAAAAAAAATTTAGAAATCTAACTTTTTTTATCATTTTACATAACGCAAAATAACTAAAGATTCCTACTAAACAGCAAAAGGTTGTTCATCAGGGTCATATATTGTCATGTGACCTTTCTAAGAGATTTTTTCGCTATTTTTTCTTGGAGGAAAATAGGAACACTTTTTTCTTATTCTTTGTTCGCATTTTCTTAAAGGTTTTCCAGGATATTGTGGCCGAAACAAGCTACGTGACCTAACCAGTAGATGTTCTGCATGCCAAAAAGGCGGCATTTCCAGACGTATTAGTCTGTTGAAGATTAATTTTGTTATGGTCAAAGCCTCAGAAGATAGAACATCCCTTAGTTTTGGGAGAAATTTGTTGGGAACCATGCCTTAATTGAATTAAGGAGCAGTGTTGTATCCGGTGTTTTCAGATCTTCTTTAAAGATCTTTTGGAGCCCCAAGCCCAAAATTTGGGGATAATTCCAAACTTATACAAAACATCAACATAAACAGTTAGCGACTTGACAGAATCTACTCCGTTGCTGAGTATGCAGTAATATTCTCCAGAGTCAAATCTTGTGGCGTTCATAGTGAACTTTACAGATATCAGTAATGGACTGCCCCCTTCGCTCTTCTTTATCCAAGTAACGTTCACTTTGTCTTTATTTCCCAGTGGAACACACTGAAGAGTAACAAGGTTTCCTTATATAACTGTTTTGTTGTCGAGGGCGGGAAATTCTGAAAGCAAAAGAAAGTTACAGCAGATAAACTGCCTTGACGTTTTCGCTAAAAACCCCTTCAATGTGGTACCGAAATCTCGTTTGGTAGGCGTGGCTTTAAAACCTTGATAATTAACACATTTACATTTTCACTACTTGTTAAATTAATCTACCCTATCTATACCTTATAACGCACTACAATAGCTACAGTTGAGTATAGTAAAAACCAAGAGAGGATGGTGTAAGAGAGTGAATCCCCGCGCCCCATGATAATTATTTGAATTTTATTATTAGTTCGCACCCATGCTGCCAAAGTTATTTTTATCTGTTGTTTCCATGTCAACAATCTTAAATAACATGACGTCATTCCAACTGACCAATGAGGTGTCATCCTTAAAATAACCACGCAGTATGACACAGAACCAAAAATAGATTTCAAATAATTTTCATCGGAAGAGGCCCATGCATGGGGGATTCGCTTCCCGATTCTCTCCTGTTAAAACTGAACCCAGCTAGGGTTAATCATCAATTGCAAGTTTTAGCGGGGATATGCCAACCGCTTGTTGAAATACTGACCCCATATTTAGATCAAAATAAGTGATTTTCATACGTGAACCATATAAAATTTTCCCTTTTCAGGCCTTATATTTCATACTTTTCGTCTATACATGGCGTATATAAACGCTTTCTTTCTATATTAAAGTTTTATTTTTGCCTTCTGAAACCCACCTCGCAACAATAAGACAATCTTTTCTAAGCTTTATTTTCCGATAAAGCATGGTTCTATGGCCAATCAACTTCTTCTATAGCCAATTAGCTTCCTTTCTATATTATAAATGATGTATGCCTCTTATTTCATAATTTATTATTACAGCAGTTTTTCGTACCTCTTCCGTAGACCTCTACCCTCATACAAGGCCAGGTACTCCACGTCAAAGGATAGATACGAATGAATCTGGTGAGCTATTACTCAGTTCATTCCTTAACACAGAGTTGCAATCAGCATTCCCGGGGAAAATCTGCAGATAATGAAAATTATGCTTTACTAAGTCAGCACTCTGTGAACCTGACTGGAGATGATCACATGAGCAGTCCTTATGATTCTTCAGGGATAGAATCAGGAATGGAGCGATCCGAGTAGCGATGAGCAGCTTGCAGCAAGGATTGCAGATTCTTCGTGCCCTCTACTTTCCTTAAAGAAAAATAACGACTGCTTGCAGTCTAAATAAATAAAAATCTGCTTATTGCCTTATCAATTCTGTGAAAAAAAGAGAAAGAAACGAAATCTTCATTGACGACATCCCTGGGTTGTTATAGCTGTTCAAAATGCACACCCACACCGTGAGTCGAGACCTTGTGTGCCCTCTTTTTTCGCCGCTTTGGTTTGGCGCCCAGTCCCTGCCATCGTGATGTTTCCTTAGACAAGAAACTTAACCCACATTGTCTCTCTCCACCCAGGTGTATAAAATGGGTACCGGTGTCACACTGCTGGGGGTAACCCTGCGACGCACTAGCCTTATTGTAGCTTAATCTAGAGCATGTATTACATCTACCATGACTAAAGGCTTGGTTACGTATACCAATGATGGCATCGACCGTCACAAATGGTAACGACCGTTTACGAAAGGCAAATAGGCGTCGCTAACATCACCAAGACGTAATCAGGTTAATGGTAAAAGAGTTAAAATGGTCGGCCTATAGAATGAAAATAACCAAACTAAAAACAGCATTACAATTCGCTGTGTTTGTTAGATTACCTTTGTATAAATTTGGTCTGCGGCTCGTCCGGGAAGTTACAATACAGATGAAATAAGCAATTCAGACAACCAAGAGGTGTTCTACAAAGTCCTAGAGTAACACTGACAGATCTTAGACAAAATGAAGAAGGCAAGGCCGAGAAATAATATCATCGTTGTATCAGTATCATTTATCTTGTAATAAGCCAAAACTTGGTTTTTTCAATGACATCATTTCCCGGCCTTGCCCTCCTCATTTTGTATTCAAAATTGTTAGCTGGCTCTGGATTTCAGATCTTAGACGTCGCTTAAATAGTCAACCATGCCAGTTGAATTTTTGAATCGAATTCGAATCAGTTGAATCCATTTTAGGCGCTTTTTGGCGATCAGATGCATAGCAGCCAGCGTTTATAAGGGCCAAACGCAATTTGCTATATTTTCCAATTTGATGCAACACCATACAAACCCCCATTAGAGTCCCATTCTCGTGTTTGCTAACTTTAAAAACATGTCAACATTTGTATTTGTATGATGTGAAATTCCTCCCAATGACACTCCCGAAGTTTTACAAAGAATGCCTCAGCGAATGGGCAACCTATAAAACTAGGCAAATCACAACACAATCCGATGTAAATGAAATAATTTGGAACAATCGTTTCATTTGTGTTGGCGGAAAACCATTGTTTAGAAATAAAACATGAAACACACTAAAAAAAATAAAAACCTAACAGCTTCGGAATAAAATCTTCTGATAAGTGTTTTTGATTCCATCCCACCAGAACGGAAGAACCTCTAACAGGGGCAGAGAAAAGATCCGATCGTTAACAATAATATCTCCCAAGATGCCCCCTCTCACTCCACTTTGAGGGTACCATATTGTAATCTTACTAATAAAGTCGAATCTCTCCCCACGTCACAACGCAAATACGAAGAAACATTTTCAACTGTTCATCTACCTTGGCAGAAGATATATCTTCTTCCGAGAAGCGTTACCCTGGACTCTTAAAACCAGAGAATTTCAATACAAGTTTCTGAACAGAATCATTTATACCAGCAAAGCCCTCTACAAAATGGACATTAAGTCTCATCTCCCACTTGCACCTTTTGTCGCAAGTCAGAAGAATCTCTCGAGCATCTATTTATTCACTGTGAAATTTCTAGAAAGTTTTGGCTTTCAGTAACAAAATGGTTAAAAGGCTTCTTTAAGTATCTTCACGTCTTAAATGCCATTAACATAATTTTTGGATTCTTTAGAGAGGATTATCCTCTGTTAAAAAATATTATAATTATTTGTAAGCAAGTAATCTTTCAATGCAGAAATCGCAATATAAAACCTTCACTCTCTTCACTGAAAGTTAAATCAAAATATATCTATCACTTGAAATGCTCCGTAGCTAAGCAAAAAGATTTTTTTAGAAACTCACCACAAAAAATGGAAAGAACTGCTTCCTATCCTTAATTGAAAAAACCCATTTGTAATACAGTCAGTTTTTTTCATATATTATTATTGTAATATATAGCAATCAATTATGCCGCTTCTCCTTCTTCTTCCCCTTTTTGTCCTTTATTTTCTTTCTATTTTTTGTACTGTCGGTGAATGTACTTCTGCGTCTGTCAATACACGTCATTAAAAAAATGTCAATATTTGTTTTAAAAAACTTTAACGTATAAGTTCAACTTGAAAGAAAAGATCAATGCAAGTAAATTAAGATTTCACAGAGTTTTAATTAAAAACGGCTTAGAATTATAAGAAGACTTTAATTGTGCCAATGAGTTTTATTAGTGAGTGACGTCATTTTCTATTGATTTTCTTCTAATAAAAAATCGGCAACCGGTCATTACTTATTGTTTATTACCGCGTATAATCAAGAAAGAATTAAAACCACGAGTATACCAAAACAAAAGAGAGAAGAAGCGTCGCAGGACTCGAACATACATAGATATACACCGAATGGACAACTGCATACCATCTTTGATCGCACTATTCTCTTATGACGTCGTAACAATCATTTCCCTTTCCTCGTTTCCTTATCTCTCTCTTAGGCTCGGGACCGGTTTCTCGAACTGCCGGTAACTCATCGTGCCCAATAGGTAATTTTCAAAGCCGTTTTTAATCAATTAGTGGTAATTATTATTGTAAACTCGACACAATTGCATAACTGGAATTACACAGATTTTGAAACTTAGCCTCTAACATCAATAAAATTGAGTCTCTGTTGAAGAATATTGTGCACATAGATTACTTTTCGGTCTTGTACGTTTTCGGGAGTATTACAAACGTGCCCCTCGTCCATCTGGTCCTCACGTGTGACCATTCAAATGAAAGCTACTGAGCATTACTTTCCTGTGGTGCTGTTAATGATGCTGTGCAAAGTGGTTCTAACTTTTGAGTCTGTTCATAAGGTACTTTACTATGCCGGTGCTGTCTATAATCCTGTGTAAGGTGGTTTTGATTAGCGTTTGAAGGTGTGGATAAAATCCTAAAGCATGAATATTTAAATGAGAGCTACTGAGCAGCACTTTCCGAATTTGTTGTTTATTATGTGAACATTGGTGCTGTTGAGCGTCAAGGCGTTTGCAAATGGTAACCCAGATTGTCGGTCTTCCGAGTCAGTCATCCATGTTTACTTTTACCTGGCCAATCACTCCATAGGACGACTTGCTCCTATTGCAGTGACTGAACCTATTCTTCCAAGTTTATAAACAGTGTTGCCGAAAAACTGAATACCTAACGTGCAGTCTGCTGCTTCGACGAACAAGCATCCGATTCAGTGCAAGTACAAAATAAGTACCAACAATTCAGTAGCTTTGTTTTCATAGCATTTAGAATTGAGAGAGTCGAGAAAAAACTTCATGCACAAAGCTGTTTCACAAGAACAGTTGAACACAATGTTCTGCACTGTTCATATCTAAATGAATCGCAGCAGCTAAACTTGTAGATCACTTGAAGGCGGGTGCGGCTAACCCGAGTGGAGTCAGAAGAAGAGTTTATTACTGGACTTAAACTGAAAATAAAGCAGTAAATTGTTACCTTGATTCCCTTTAGAAGGAAAGATCATGTACAATGTGAGAATGACCGCTAAAATCATAACGCCTTTATACAACCTTCTTGTGATCAGGGAAATATAAGAGCTGAAACAACCCTGACACTAAACACCAAAATACCACTCACTTAAGGCATTAATCCTTCTTTCTCAACGCTTAAGTAGTTTCTTACTCTGAACAAAACGTTGTTTGTACTCCATAAATCAACCACGAAATTGAGAATCTATTCAAGGCGCTAACAACGATATTAATTTGGAAAAGAAAACAACAAATACCATTGATTGAAGTACCGCTTTTGTAATCCTTCAAAAGAAAAAAAAAACAATTCAACGCTTCTTAAACCAGTTAATTAATTTGAGTAACGTTTAATTAAAAACTCGCTGAACGCAAGTACACGAGTACTTTAATGCACAAAATGTAATTGGCTGAGAAGAGCAGTGCTCGCATTAGAGAGGTGTCCGGATGTGACGGCATATAAAGGGCTTTTTCTACCATGTAAAATCGCAAAAGATTTTGACAAACGTATTGAAAGATTGATTAGCAATAAGGGTTAACACGTCAGTATCATACATACATAGGATTTTGTATATATTGTACTGTTTTCTTTTCTTTGTCAAGTCATATGATACTTTTTTTATTACGTAAGTGTCCCGAATTAGTCTGTTAAGGGTAAATACATCAACATTTAAAATCGTACCATGCGTTGTTTGTATACCTGTTAGTATTATGTTTCATGTCTCGGTAATGAATATGTTACAAAAGTTAACTAAGCTAGAGTGAAGTGAAGACACGTTACGGTGAACTGAAAGGCTTGGAGAAAAATGAAGCTTATAGTGTCTCAGTAACTTTCATTTGAATGGTAACACTTAAGAATTTCATAAAGACTTCCAAGTTAGAACTACCCTGTACACCATAATAAACAACATCACAGGAAAGTACTGCTCAGTAGCTTTCATTTGAATGGTCACACTTTAGGATTTCATCCACAGACTCAAAAGTTAGAACCACCTTGTACAGCATAATAAACAGCACCACAGGAAAGTACTGCTCAGTAGCTTTCATTTGAATGGTCACACTTTAGGATTTCATCCACAGACTTAAAAGTGAGAACCACCTCGTACGGCAAAATAAAAAGCACCACAAGAAAGTACTGCTCAGTAGCTTTCATTTTGAATGGTGACACTTAGAATTCTGCCCAGAGACTCAAAAGTTAGAACTACCTTATCAGAGCACAACCACCTTGTACAGCACAATAAACAGCACCACGGGAAACTTTTTTTCATTGCTCGGTTTCATTTAAATGGTCACATCGCGTAATTATGGTAAACAAAATGCTTCAATACTGGTTATTTCATGACCAAATTTACAAATTCGAAACAATATGATGACATTAGTGCGCCCAATCGGCTACTATATATGTATATACATTTTCTCTTCAGTAATTAAAAATTTACTTGAAATATTTATACGCGCTTAATTTATTATTGTGATATGTATAAAGAAGAAATCGAAAAACATTTTTAAAAAATACTTACGCAAGAACATGACGTTTCGGCGTCACCCTCTCGCCATTATTAGATGCAAATTATAAGGTTTTGAGTTTAGAATACAAGCAGTCTAAGTGTGAAAAAGAAAACGAATAATGTCATTTAATCAAAACAATGTCAGCTGATTAAAAAGTTTCGCACGGATGGAATCTGCTTGCGTGTTTACAGATGGTCTCCTTTCCTTGATCAATACCATTTCATAAATCAGGCATTCTAGGCCTATTGGAAACTTGAACCGAGCCTTTCTGATGACAAACAAGATCTTGCCGCAGCGACCCTTCGTTCAATTGCATTGAATCACATTGAGAGGAAAACGCCAAATCCACCAAAGGCACTCCTGAGATCAGTCAACCAACTGAAGATACGAGATGACATCGTAATAACAAAGCCAGACAAAGGTTCAGGCGTTGTCATCATAAACAAGTCTGACTACATTCGATATACACAAACTGTCGAATTAAAAATTAAGTTTTTACGCACACGTAACTAAGAAACTATTTTAGCGCGCACGTGTAACCGCATGCGAGTTTTTGTTTTGAGCGTAAAAACCATAATTATCATTAAGACCATGAGGTGTTTAAGTCCCAAGTTTATACATCCACGAACCCTCCCTCTCTTCTTCTTGTTGTAATGCGATACTTGTAACGGTTTTTGGTCACCCTGAATATAGGTAATAAATATAGGTGTCAGACAAAATAGTAATGGTTTGTCTTCATTTGTGATAAATTTATATTATTTTTATGAAAGACTGTAAGAGTGGATGCTTGTGACAAGTTTATAGAAAGTCGAGGACGCGGGTTCAAATCCCGTTCAGGATAAATTTTAGGGTCTTCACTCTACGTTTGTTTATTTCTTTCTTTTACTGGTTTAAGTTCATTTGCGTTATTTGTGTAGATGTGTGGTGTGTAGCATCGAAGTATATTTTTGAGTTGTTCTGTGTTTCTGCCTTACTCTTAGGATGTTATTGCTTCTGCTTCCTACTGTAGTGTTTTCATGGTGGGCTTGAGTTTTCTGCAAGATCCACCCAGTAAGTCAATAATAATAATGATAATAATAATAATAATAATAATAATAATAATAATAATAATATTAATAATAATAATAATAATATTAATATTGATAACAATATTAACGATTCTTGCGAAAGAAACAGAAACAGAAACAAAACGACACGTTTCGTTTGTTAAGCTTTCCTTGTCAGCCAATGATCAAATTTTTATCCTAATTAAGCTTGTTCACCTGTAGTCAAATTCAACATGGAATGGCATCTTTTCATTACAACTTTGTTTGCGTAGCTGTTAGTATTATGTTTCATGTGCCTCAGTGATGAATATGTTACAAGAGTTAATTAAGCTAGAGTGCAGTGAAGACACGTTACGGTGAACTGAACAACTTGGAGAAGAAATGAAGCTTTTCGTTGTTTTCTGCATTTCTCTGTTTTGCTGGGCAGTTGACGCTGGTAAGATGTCTTACATGTTACTAAGAGGTTGTAGCATACGCGATCTAAAAGTTTTAACTCTCAAGAGCAAACAAAATCAAAATTCAAGAAAAGTTTCAACTGAATTTGAAGCAAAATCCTGAAACAGACGGCACCATTGAAAAGTACTGCTCAGTAGCTTTCATTTGAATCGTCACACTTGAGGATTTCATCTACAGACTCAAAAGTTAGAACGACCTTGTACAGCATAATAAACAGCACCACAGGATAGTCTGCTCAATAGCTTTCATTTGAAGGGTCACACTTTAGGATTTCATCCACAGACTCGAAAGTGAGAACCACCTTGTACAACATAGTAAATAGCACCACAGGAAAGTACTACTCGGTAGATTTCATTTGAACGGTCTCACTTAGGATTCCGCCCAGAGACTCAAAAGTTAGAACCACCTTG
The DNA here is from genome assembly GCA_964030785.1 of Siderastrea siderea. NCBI lineage: Eukaryota > Metazoa > Cnidaria > Anthozoa > Scleractinia > Rhizangiidae > Siderastrea > Siderastrea siderea. The sequence continues at coordinate 35,656,459 of OZ034976.1, read as the reverse complement.
TCAGAGCAGAATCATAAAAAGGGACAATATGTAAGTACTCAAAAGTTAGAGCCACCTTGTACAGCAAAATAAAAAACACCACAAGAAGTAGCTTTCATTTGAATGGGCACACTTTAGAATTTCCTACAGACTTACAAGTTAGAACCATCTTGTACACCATAATAAACAGCACCAAAGGAAAGTACTGCTCAGTAGATTTCAGTTGAATCGACACAGTTTAGGATTTCATCCACAGAATCAAAAGTGAGAACCACCTTGTACAGCATAATAAACAGCACCACAGGAAAGTACTGCTCAGTAGATTTCATTTGAATGGTCACACTTTAGGATTTCATCCACAGACTTAAAAGTGAGAACCACCTCGTACGGCAAAATAAAAAGCACCACAAGAAAGTACTGCTCAGTAGCTTTCATTTTGATTGGTGACACTTAGAATTCTGCCCAGAGACTCAAAAGTTAGAACTACCTTATCAGAGCACAACCACCTTGTACAGCACAATAAACAGCACCACGGGAAACTTTTTTTCATTGCTCAGTTTCATTTAAATGGTCACATCGCGTAATTATGGTAAACAAAATGCTTCAATACTGGTTATTTCATGACCAAATTTACAAATTCGAAACAATATGATGACATTAGTGCGCCCAATCGGCTACTATATATGTATATACATTTTCTCTTCAGTAATTAAAAATTTACTTGAAATATTTATACGCGCTTAATTTATTATTGTGATATGTATAAAGAAGAAATCGAAAAACATTTTTAAAAAATACTTACGCAAGAACATGACGTTTCGGCGTCACCCTCTCGCCATTATTAGATGCAAATTATAAGGTTTTGAGTTTAGAATACAAGCAGTCTAAGTGTGAAAAAGAAAACGAATAATGTCATTTAATCAAAACAATGTCAGCTGATTAAAAAGTTTCGCACGGATGGAATCTGCTTGCGTGTTTACAGATGGTCTCCTTTCCTTGATCAATACCATTTCATAAATCAGGCATTCTAGGCCTATTGGAAACTTGAACCGAGCCTTTCTGATGACAAACAAGATCTTGCCGCAGCGACCCTTCGTTCAATTGCATTGAATCACATTGAGAGGAAAACGCCAAATCCACCAAAGGCACTCCTGAGATCAGTCAACAAACTGAAGATACGAGATGACATCGTAATAACAAAGCCAGACAAAGGTTCAGGCGTTGTCATCATAAACAAGTCTGACTACATTCGATATACACAAACTGTCGAATTAAAAATTAAGTTTTTACGCACACGTAACTAAGAAACTATTTTAGCGCGCACGTGTAACCGCATGCGAGTTTTTGTTTTGAGCGTAAAAACCATAATTATCATTAAGACCATGAGGTGTTTAAGTCCCAAGTTTATACATCCACGAACCCTCCCTCTCTTCTTCTTGTTGTAATGCGATACTTGTAACGGTTTTTGGTCACCCTGAATATAGGTAATAAATATAGGTGTCAGACAAAATAGTAATGGTTTGTCTTCATTTGTGATAAATTTATATTATTTTTATGAAAGACTGTAAGAGTGGATGCTTGTGACAAGTTTATAGAAAGTCGAGGACGCGGGTTCAAATCCCGTTCAGGATAAATTTTAGGGTCTTCACTCTACGTTTGTTTATTTCTTTCTTTTACTGGTTTAAGTTCATTTGCGTTATTTGTGTAGATGTGTGGTGTGTAGCATCGAAGTATATTTTTGAGTTGTTCTGTGTTTCTGCCTTACTCTTAGGATGTTATTGCTTCTGCTTCCTACTGTAGTGTTTTCATGGTGGGCTTGAGTTTTCTGCAAGATCCACCCAGTAAGTCAATAATAATAATGATAATAATAATAATAATAATAATAATAATAATAATAATAATAATAATAATAATAATAATATTATTAATAATAATAATAATAATATTAATATTGATAACAATATTAACGATTCTTGCGAAAGAAACAGAAACAGAAACAAAACGACACGTTTCGTTTGTTAAGCTTTCCTTGTCAGCCAATGATCAAATTTTTATCCTAATTAAGCTTGTTCACCTGTAGTCAAATTCAACATGGAATGGCATCTTTTCATTACAACTTTGTTTGCGTAGCTGTTAGTATTATGTTTCATGTGCCTCAGTGATGAATATGTTACAAGAGTTAATTAAGCTAGAGTGCAGTGAAGACACGTTACGGTGAACTGAACAACTTGGAGAAGAAATGAAGCTTTTCGTTGTTTTCTGCATTTCTCTGTTTTGCTGGGCAGTTGACGCTGGTAAGATGTCTTACATGTTACTAAGAGGTTGTAGCATACGCGATCTAAAAGTTTTAACTCTCAAGAGCAAACAAAATCAAAATTCAAGAAAAGTTTCAACTGAATTTGAAGCAAAATCCTGAAACAGACGGCACCATTGAAAAGTACTGCTCAGTAGCTTTCATTTGAATCGTCACACTTGAGGATTTCATCTACAGACTCAAAAGTTAGAACGACCTTGTACAGCATAATAAACAGCACCACAGGATAGTCTGCTCAATAGCTTTCATTTGAAGGGTCACACTTTAGGATTTCATCCACAGACTCGAAAGTGAGAACCACCTTGTACAACATAGTAAATAGCACCACAGGAAAGTACTACTCGGTAGATTTCATTTGAACGGTCTCACTTAGGATTCCGCCCAGAGACTCAAAAGTTAGAACCACCTTGTCAGAGCAGAATCATAAAAAGGGACAATATGTAAGTACTCAAAAGTTAGAGCCACCTTGTACAGCAAAATAAAAAACACCACAAGAAGTAGCTTTCATTTGAATGGGCACACTTTAGAATTTCCTACAGACTTACAAGTTAGAACCATCTTGTACACCATAATAAACAGCACCAAAGGAAAGTACTGCTCAGTAGATTTCAGTTGAATCGACACAGTTTAGGATTTCATCCACAGAATCAAAAGTGAGAACCACCTTGTACAGCATAATAAACAGCACTACAGGAAAGTACTGCTCAGTAGCTTTCATTTTGATTGGTGACACTTAGAATTCTGCCCAGAGACTCAAAAGTTAGAACTACCTTATCAGAGCACAACCACCTTGTACAGCACAATAAACAGCACCACGGGAAACTTTTTTTCATTGCTCAGTTTCATTTAAATGGTCACATCGCGTAATTATGGTAAACAAAATGCTTCAATACTGGTTATTTCATGACCAAATTTACAAATTCGAAACAATATGATGACATTAGTGCGCCCAATCGGCTACTATATATGTATATACATTTTCTCTTCAGTAATTAAAAATTTACTTGAAATATTTATACGCGCTTAATTTATTATTGTGATATGTATAAAGAAGAAATCGAAAAACATTTTTAAAAAATACTTACGCAAGAACATGACGTTTCGGCGTCACCCTCTCGCCATTATTAGATGCAAATTATAAGGTTTTGAGTTTAGAATACAAGCAGTCTAAGTGTGAAAAAGAAAACGAATAATGTCATTTAATTAAAACAATGTCAGCTGATTAAAAAGTTTCGCACGGATGGAATCTGCTTGCGTGTTTACAGATGGTCTCCTTTCCTTGATCAATACCATTTCATAAATCAGGCATTCTAGGCCTATTGGAAACTTGAACCGAGCCTTTCTGATGACAAACAAGATCTTGCCGCAGCGACCCTTCGTTCAATTGCATTGAATCACATTGAGAGGAAAACGCCAAATCCACCAAAGGCACTCCTGAGATCAGTCAACCAACTGAAGATACGAGATGACATCGTAATAACAAAGCCAGACAAAGGTTCAGGCGTTGTCATCATAAACAAGTCTGACTACATTCGATATACACAAACTGTCGAATTAAAAATTAAGTTTTTACGCACACGTAACTAAGAAACTATTTTAGCGCGCACGTGTAACCGCATGCGAGTTTTTGTTTTGAGCGTAAAAACCATAATTATCATTAAGACCATGAGGTGTTTAAGTCCCAAGTTTATACATCCACGAACCCTCCCTCTCTTCTTCTTGTTGTAATGCGATACTTGTAACGGTTTTTGGTCACCCTGAATATAGGTAATAAATATAGGTGTCAGACAAAATAGTAATGGTTTGTCTTTATTTGTGATAAATTTATATTATTTTTATGAAAGACTGTAAGAGTGGATGCTTGTGACAAGTTTATAGAAAGTCGAGGACGCGGGTTCAAATCCCGTTCAGGATAAATTTTAGGGTCTTCACTCTACGTTTGTTTATTTCTTTCTTTTACTGGTTTAAGTTCATTTGCGTTATTTGTGTAGATGTGTGGTGTGTAGCATCGAAGTATATTTTTGAGTTGTTCTGTGTTTCTGCCTTACTCTTAGGATGTTATTGCTTCTGCTTCCTACTGTAGTGTTTTCATGGTGGGCTTGAGTTTTCTGCAAGATCCACCCAGTAAGTCAATAATAATAATGATAATAATAATAATAATAATAATAATAATAATATTAATAATAATAATAATAATATTAATATTGATAACAATATTAACGATTCTTGCGAAAGAAACAGAAACAGAAACAAAACGACACGTTTCGTTTGTTAAGCTTTCCTTGTCAGCCAATGATCAAATTTTTATCCTAATTAAGCTTGTTCACCTGTAGTCAAATTCAACATGGAATGGCATCTTTTCATTACAACTTTGTTTGCGTAGCTGTTAGTATTATGTTTCATGTGCCTCAGTGATGAATATGTTACAAGAGTTAATTAAGCTAGAGTGCAGTGAAGACACGTTACGGTGAACTGAACAACTTGGAGAAGAAATGAAGCTTTTCGTTGTTTTCTGCATTTCTCTGTTTTGCTGGGCAGTTGACGCTGGTAAGATGTCTTACATGTTACTAAGAGGTTGTAGCATACGCGATCTCAAAGTTTTAACTCTCAAGAGCAAACAAAATCAAAATTCAAGAAAAGTTTCAACTGAATTTGAAGCAAAATCCTGAAACAGACGGCACCATTGAAAAGTACTGCTCAGTAGCTTTCATTTGAATCGTCACACTTGAGGATTTCATCTACAGACTCAAAAGTTAGAACGACCTTGTACAGCATAATAAACAGCACCACAGGATAGTCTGCTCAATAGCTTTCATTTGAAGGGTCACACTTTAGGATTTCATCCACAGACTCAAAAGTGAGAACCACCTTGTACAACATAGTAAATAGCACCACAGGAAAGTACTACTCGGTAGATTTCATTTGAACGGTCTCACTTAGGAATCTGCTTGTGTTTACAGATGGTCTCCTTTCCTTGATCAATACCATTTCATAAATCAGGCATTCTAGGCCTATTGGAAACTTGAACCGAGCCTTTCTGATGACAAACAAGATCTTGCCGCAGCGACCCTTCGTTCAATTGCATTGAATCACATTGAGAGGAAAACGCCAAATCCACCAAAGGCACTCCTGAGATCAGTCAACCAACTGAAGATACGAGATGACATCGTAATAACAAAGCCAGACAAAGGTTCAGGCGTTGTCATCATAAACAAGTCTGACTACATTCGATATACACAAACTGTCGAATTAAAAATTAAGTTTTTATGCACACGTAACTAAGAAACTATTTTAGCGCGCACGTGTAACCGCATGCGAGTTTTTGTTTTGAGCGTAAAAACCATAATTATCATTAAGACCATGAGGTGTTTAAGTCCCAAGTTTATACATCCACGAACCCTCCCTCTCTTCTTCTTGTTGTAATGCGATACTTGTAACGGTTTTTGGTCACCCTGAATATAGGTAATAAATATAGGTGTCATACAAAATAGTAATGGTTTGTCTTTATTTGTGATAAATTTATATTATTTTTATGAAAGACTGTAAGAGTGGATGCTTGTGACAAGGTTTATAGAAAGTCGAGGACGCGGGTTCAAATCCCGTTCAGGATAAATTTTAGGGTCTTCACTCTACGTTTGTTTATTTCTTTCTTTTACTGGTTTAAGTTCATTTGCTTTATTTGTATAGATGTGTGGTGTGTAGCATCGAAGTATATTTTTGAGTTGTTCTGTGTTTCTGCCTTACTCTTAGGATGTTATTGCTTCTGCTTCCTACTGTAGTGTTTTCATGGTGGGCTTGAGTTTTCTGCAAGATCCACCCAGTAAGTCAATAATAATAATAATAATAATAATAATAATAATAATAATAATAATAATAATAGTAATAATAATAATAATAATAATAACTATTATTATTATAATTTTTTTTTTTTTAAATAAATCTTTATTGATAGTCATAGTAAAAATACAATGGACAGATAAGAATAAGATGCTAAGAAATTACAATCAAATTATTAGTTTAAAAAAAGTTTTTAAGAAGTAAAATTCTTTTCTTAATTCTTAATTCTTCTTCTTATTGTTGATAGTAATGATAATCTGCATTACAAATCAATCAATAGGTTAAAAATACTAATGATTTATGAAAAGGTACTAAAATATTCCAATAGTTAAAAGTATATATATCCTAGTGGCGCTCATTCGTGAAACTCGGAATAAATAATAAAATCAATCAAAAGTCCCTATCTAATGGCTCCCTCGGTTGCTTCAATTTCAATGTCAGAGTTCTTTAAGTCCCATGAGACCCTCTTAACTGTTCGTGATCCACGAAGGCAGATTAGCGCTGATCTCAAAAGAGCAAAGGAAGTTCTTGCACGAATCCAGGAGATTGTCTTGGCGTAATCTTCTCCTTTCTTGATAGCGATTAGCTCGGCTAGGCGGCTATGAAACATCCGGCATTCTTTCCCCATTCCACCCGTGGTTGTAAATACCAGCGGTGTGAAAGTTCCTTGCTCAATATCAACAACTCTGCTTGCGTACTGCCGCTTCTTCTCGTTCTCATGTATCCGATATTATTATAATTATAATAATAATAATAATAATAATATTAATATTAATAACAATATTAACGATTCTTGCAAAAGAAACAGAAACAGAAACAAAACGACACGTTTCGTTTGTTAAGCTTTCCTTGTCAGCCAATGATCAAATTTTTATCCTAATTAAGCTTGTTCACCTGTAGTCAAATTCAACATGGAATGGCATCTTTTCATTACAACTTTGTTTGCGTAGCTGTTAGTATTATGTTTCATGTGCCTCAGTGATGAATATGTTACAAGAGTTAATTAAGCTAGAGTGCAGTGAAGACACGTTACGGTGAACTGAACAACTTGGAGAAGAAATGAAGCTTTTCGTTGTTTTCTGCATTTCTCTGTTTTGCTGGGCAGTTGACTCTGGTAAGATGTCTTACATGTTACTAAGAGGTTGTAGCATACGCGATCTCAAAGTTTTAACTCTCAAGAGCAAACAAAATCAAAATTCAAGAAAAGTTTCAACTGAATTTGAAGCAAAATCCTGAAACAGACGGCACCATTGAAAAGTACTGCTCAGTAGCTTTCATTTGAATCGTCACACTTGGGGATTTCATCTACAGACTCAAAAGTTAGAACCACCTTGTACAGCATAATAAACAGCACCACAGGAAAGTCTGCTCAGTAGCTTTCATTTGAATGGTCACACTTTAGGATTTCATCCACAGACTCAAAAGTGAGAACCACCTTGTACAACATAGTAAATAGCACCACAGGAAAGTACTACTCGGTAGATTTCATTTGAACGGTCTCACTTAGGATTCCGCCCAGAGACTTAAAAGTTAGAACCACCTTGTCAGAGCAGAATCATAAAAAGGGACAATATGTAAGTACTCAAAAGTTAGAGCCACCTTGTACAGCAAAATAAAAAACACCACAAGAAGTAGCTTTCATTTGAATGGGCACACAAGACTTACAAGTTAGAACCATCTTGTACACCATAATAAACAGCACCAAAGGAAAGTACTGCTCAGTAGATTTCAGTTGAATCGACACAGTTTAGGATTTCATCCACAGAATGAAAAGTGAGAACCACCTTGTACAGCATAATAAACAGCACCACAGGAAAGTACTGCTCAGTAGATTTCATTTGAATGGTCACACTTTAGGATTTCATCCACAGAATCGAAAGTGAGAACCACCTTGTACAGCATAATAAACAGCACCACGGGAAAGTACTGCTCAGTAGATTTCATTTGAATGGCCTCACTTAGGATTCCGCCCAGAGACTCAAAAGTTAGAACCACCTTGTCAGAGCAGAATCATAAAAAGGGACAATATGTAAGTACTCAAAAGTTAGAGCCACCTTGTACAGCAAAATAAAAAACACCACAAGAAGTAGCTTTCATTTGAATGGGCACGCTTTAGAATTTCCTACAGACTTACAAGTTAGAACCATCTTGTACACCATAATAAACAGCACCGCAGGAAAGCACTGCTCAGTAGATTTCATTTAAATGGTCACACTTTAGGATTTCATCCACAGAATCGAAAGTGAGAACCACCTTGTACAGCATAATAAACAGCACCACAGGAAAGTACTGCTCAGTAGATTTCATTTGAATGGCCTCACTTAGGATTCCGCCCAGAGACTCAAAAGTTAGAACCACCTTGTCAGAGCAGAATCATAAAAAGGGACAATATGTAAGTACTCACAAGTTAGAGCCACCTTGTACAGCAAAATAAAAAACACCACAAAAAGTAGCTTTCATTTGAATGGGCACGCTTTAGAATTTCCTACAGACTTACAAGTTAGAACCATCTTGTACACCATAATAAACAGCACCACAGGAAAGCACTGCTCAGTAGATTTCATTTAAATGGTCACACTTTAGGATTTCATCCACAGAATCGAAAGTGAGAACCACCTTGTACAGCATAATAAACAGCACCACAGGAAAGTACTGCTCAGTAGATTTCATTTGAATGGCCTCACTTAGGATTCCGCCCAGAGACTCAAAAGTTAGAACCACCTTGCCAGAGCACAATCTTAAAAAGGGAACAATATGTAAGTACCAATCGAAATATTTTATTTAACACACTTGAAGATTTCATAAACAGCTTTCAAAGCCAGAACCACCTTGTACAGCACAGTAAACAGCACCACAGGAAACTTTTTTTCATGCCTGAGTTTCATTTAGATGGTCACATCGCGTAATTATGGTAAAAAAATGCGTCAATACTGATTATTTCATGACCAAATTTACAAATTCGAACAATATGATGACATAAGTTCGCCCGATCGGCTACTATATATGTATATACATTTTCTCTTCAGTAATTAAAAATTTACTTGAAATTTTAATACGCTCTTAATTAATCTTGTAATATATGTTTAACTAGCTACTTTCTGATGTTCTTTCTTGTGATGTAATGTACTGTATGTAATGATGTACTATTACATACGGTTTCTAGTTTTTTTAATTGCTACGTCATTTAAGGAGGCGATCCACCTCGTGAAACTTCTAAAAGAAATTTTTGTTGTTATCAGAGAAGGTGTTGCACAGAGGGCACTTACGTAATTATTATTATTAGTAGTATTATTATTATTGTTAATATTATTATTATTATATTTATTATTTGTACTTTATTTTTTTGTTTAGATTAAGTATCTTCCATACACATACAACAGTGGAAAAGAAAAACGAAAGACTAACAAAAGAAAAAGGCGAAAAAAAAAAACTTACTACAACAATAAAGAAAATAAATAAATATATATGCATATAGTGATGGCTTGGCAACAGCTTTTTAAGGTGATATGAATAGGAGTACGGGATCCCACTTGTGGAGAGATATATTGCCTTTACTTCTCGCTCTACCGCGCTCAATTTCATGCGTGTTTTTTATCCTTTGAAGTAGCAATCACACAGACAAGGGTCTATTGTTTAATTTACAAAGATTCAAGAAATATTTGCTTTCCAAAATTATATAGTTGGTCGGGACATGGAGCTCATGTGGATCGAGAATTCCGAAAAGAACATCTTTTATTCCTAAGTTTCTGGTCCATGACACCTTATTGTCGAATAAGTCTCTTAGTCTTTCCAAAATGACTGGACCATTGGACATTCAAAAAGGAAATGTTCTGAAGTTTCTATGTCAGTTTTGTATAGATAGCACAAAGGAGAATCTCCTTTTTTGAACTTGAAAAGTTTTTCGTTGGTGTATAGAATTTTGTTAGGTATCTTATACTGGAATTCCCTCAATTTGGTACTTAGGTACTTTGGTACTTTGGAATATTTTGTTCCAGTTTAGCTGATATGAGTCAGTGTTAAACGCTTCTTCGTACTTCCCTGCGGCAGTTGGTTTTAGGGTATGAATGAGATCAATATGTTGTAAAGGAGTTCAGCCTGAAGCTCTCCCGTATTTAATTTTTTTTATCGCCAAGATATAGGTAGAAAGAGTTTGGGTCATGAGCGAGTTTATTTTCTATTGAGTAGAGACTTCCATGTCCCTGAAATGCCATCGAGCATGCTAAACAGAAGGAATATATCAACAGGAGAGAGATTCGATCTCCAAGGCTCGTTATAAAATATCAGTTGCCCTGTGTCACCTTAGAGGTCTCCTACTTCATTCAGACCCCATTCGGGCAGCTTTCTGCTATAGACAGACTTGTTATTGATGCAGATAATCTTGTTGTTCCATAATATCTGGTTTGTCAGGTTTTCCAGAGTACATGGGTTGTTTCGTCAAATGAAGCCCAGGTTCGGACACATTCTTTGTAAAATTCAGGAAGGTATATTGGTAGTTTTGCATAGTCAAAATTGCATTAAAACAAAAATTGGCCGCCTACATTCTTGAGGTAGTAGTATAGGAAAAATTTCCAGCTGGCTGGATAGGAAACCAAATATTTCTTCAAACACAATATTCTTTGCGCTGCGATCATTGATCAATATTGGGCATTTTTAAACCTCCGTTTTATCGAATTTATCAAGGCATGACGCTTTACTTTATCCTTACCTTTCCACACAAATGAGTAAATTAGATCATTAATTTTCCTTATAAAATCTGTTTTTTTTTTACATGAGATGAAGGCCACACCATAAAGGATTTTTGGTATAGCAAAAGATTTAATTATTTGGATCCTTCCTATTTAGGTAAGGCCTCTCCAAGCGCACCCTTTCAAGTATTCTTTCAATGCTTTTTCGATAGACTCAAAATTCTTCTGATAAAATTGCTGAAAGTCGTATGTAAAATGCACCCCTAATATTTTGACTATACTAGAAATGGCTTCCACCACTAACTGCCTAGGGTTCAATTTCATGTCGCTAAGTGAGACGACTTCAGTTTTTTTCATGATTCATTTTCAGACCGGAGTATTTACTGAAACATTTGATAGTGTCTATCAAAAGCGAGAACGATAAGACATCACGCGGAAATGCCGTAATGTACAGCACAATAAACAGTACCACGGGAAACTTTTTTCATGGCTGAGTTTCATTTAAATGGTCATATCGCGTAAATATGGTAAAAAAATGCGTGAATTCTGGTTATTTCATGTCCAAATTTACAAATTCGAAACAATATGGATGACATAAGTTCGCCCGATCGGCTACTATATACTTAAAATTTTTATACGCTCTTAATTAGTCTTGTAATATACGTTTAATTAGTTACTTTCTTATCTCCTTTCTTGTAATGTAATTGCTACGTTATTTAAAGGAGGCGATCCACCTCGTGAAATTTCTAAAAGGAATTTTTGTTGTCATCAGAGAAGGTGTTGCACATAGGGCGCTAGAGTAATTATTATTACGTTCGTCGTCATCGCACCATCATCATCATCATCATCATCATCATTATTATAGGGTGCGAACGTAACCTACGGCACCTACATACATATTTATTATTCAACAAATTGCCACTATGCCCATATATGATAAGGAAGCCCTCAAAATCTATCATCCGTCTATGACAGATATCCTGCGATATACGAAAATGACCATATTTGGAAGTGCACTGCAGATTTTCTTTCATTGCTTGTTTGGCGACCATTTTGAAAAGCGAGGCAGTTTTAGCAGTGTTCTCCGGAAATTTTAACTCCCTGGAAGAAACTTTCCACGATTAAATGCTCTCAAAAAGTCAAGAAGTATTTGCTTCAGCTCACAAAGATATCCAGAGGTTGACTTGGAATTTTCATAGTGAGAACTCAACCAAGAAAATGCGATTGCGAACGAAGCAGCACACTTGCTCACGGAAAGTTGTATAGTTGAAAAGATTTTAATTCACAGGAAGAGGACTTATTCTCGGTAAGGTAGCAATATTTTTTTTTACTCATTTTCAAACATGAGTTTGTAAATAAGTCTTTTTAAGTGAACGGTAGTAGACTTCGATTTCTTGAAGTTCTGTTTTAATTTTTATTATGTGTTGCTAGCTTTTAGCGTTTTCATCATAGAACGATAGTTTTTCTCGTTCTGAAAATGGTAGTCGAAGAGAATTTGTTGAATAATAAAACAATTATCCTGCTCAATCTTGCGGAATATCCACTGATTTAGCCAACTCGGCCTACGGCCTCATCGGCTAAGTATCAGATGATATTCCGCGCGATTTTCCAGGATAACTGTTTTATTATTCAACAAATTCTCCACTACCATTTTCAGATTTATCTAAATATTTGACATGCCTTGACGTAAAGAGCTAAAATAAGACGAAAGTAACAATATGGAAATAAGCTATAGAAATATCTAAATGCGGATTATAAAAATTATACAAGGCTGTTTATAGTAGGTTTGAGTCTATGAATCCAGTAATTTTCCCGAGCTCTTCTGATATCTTGATTAAGATTTCTTTTTCAACAACAGTTAATTTAAGACATTTAACTCCACAGTTTTTAAAGTGCCTGACAGTTGGAATATTTTTATGTCCAGCGTTAATGTCACTGCGGTGTTGATTTGCCCGGCGGTGAATGGGGTTTCTTGTTTCACCTATATACTGATTATTGCATTTGCTGCATTCAATCAAATATATGACGTTACTAGTTCGGCACGTTGTGCGTTGTTGTAGTGTAAATTTTTCTCCTGTAGTAGTGCTTGTCACTGTCTGCGTAAAATGTCCATATGTCTTGCAGCATGCACATCTTGTGTCCGCTCAACAGGGCCAGAATCCAGAGCTATGATATTGTGTTGGCCTTTGTTGATTGTGTTTGTGTGAAAAGTGAATTTTTAGGTTTCTGTTGGTTCTGAAGGAACGGCCACAGATTCTGCAGATGGTTTCACATGGATTCAGGATGTTTCTATCAATTGGTAGTGTTGAGTGGTCATTAGAATCATTAGGATTACTGGTGTTAGACGGTGGCAGTCTTTTGTTTGTTAGCATCTGTGACAAACTTCTCCCTCTTCGATAAGCAACGAGAGGGGCTTCTTTAAAGATGGTCTGGCATTTGGATGATGTGTGTAGAATATGCTGATGATCGTTGAGAATTTTGTGTAGGTTTGGTAGTGCTGGATTGTGGATCACTACAAGGGGCACACGGTCGGTGGAGGCATTAAGCTTAGTTTTAAGTGATTCTTCTCTTGTTGTTGTCCTTGCTTTAATTATGCATTCCTTGATCAGCTTATTCTTGTAACCACGTTCACGGAGTACAGTACATTTTGTAGTTCACGTGCACGTTTCTCAAAGAATTGGTCGTTGGAGCAGATGCGACGTAATTTCAGTTCCAGATGGATGGATGGCTGGATGGATGGATGGATGGATGGATGGTTGGATGGATGGATGGATGGATGGATGGATGTTTTAGTGTGACGTGGGTGGTAGCTCGTCCAGTTAAGATATTGTTGGGTATTAGTTGGTTTGATATTTGTGGTCGATGTTGTTTGTTCAAATTTGACATGTGGATCAAAAGTGTTACAATGGTTAAAGAACTGTGTTAGTTTTTCTTCGCCGTGAGTCCATATGAAGAAAATGTCATCTATATATCTGAACCACATGAGAGGTTGATCGGCGGTTTCTCTTAGGAAACGATCCTCTAAATGACCCATGTACAAGTTTGCATAGCTTGGCGCCATTTTGGTACCCATCGCTGTTCCTGTCTGCTGGACAAAGTGTTTGCCTTGGAAGATGAGGTTATTGCAAGTTAGAACTAGGTTTATGACTTTTAAGACGGTTTCTCTCTTGTCGTCTGTGAAGTTATGACGGCGCATAAAATAGTCGCATGCTTCCATACCACCATCATGTGGTATGTTTGTGTATAAGGATTAGACGTCCCAAGTAACAAACAGTGTTCCTGGTGGAAGTGTGTGATTGGTACTAAATTCCATTAGTTTTCGGAGAAAGTCATTATCGTCCTTGAGATGGGAGGGAAGACTCTCAACAAGCGGGCGAAGTTGGTCATCAACCCACTCAGAGAGGTTGGTTGTAGCAGAGTTGATAGTATTGCAGATGGGCCTAGCTGGAGGTGCACGTTGTGGTTTGTGGATTTTGGGTAGGAAGTAAATGTTGCCTGGTCGAGCGTTATCCATTACAAGATAATCTGCGGTAGTGGTGTTAATTACCCCTTTGGAATGAGCCTCTTGGACAGCATCCTTCACTCTGATAACAAAGTCAGATGTTGGGTTGGTCGGTACGTGGAGATAGACCTTGTCGCCATTTTCGTCAGTGCCATTTAGTTGTTTGTACGCTTCAGTTAGATAGTCTTTCCTATTTTGCACTACTACAGCAGCCCCTTTGTCAGCTTGCAAGATTACGATATTTTTGTCACGTTTAAGCGTTTTGATAGCTTTCCGTTCTAGTCTAGTGATGTTAGATCGCAGCTTGTTATTAGGCGTGTGTTGTAAAATGGCATGTTCAACTGCATTAATGTAACAATCTAAGGCCTGATCTCTGCCAGAACTTGGTGTCCACTTTGATGGTTTCTTGTATGGTGAGTCACTAGTTTGTTCTATATCTGACTTATCTTCATCCCAGAAATATTCTTTTAAGCGCATTCGACGGACCCATCGTTTAATATCTGTTATGAGTTCTGTTTTGTTTACACTTGTCGGTGTTGGCACATACTTAATTTGGCGTGTGATCCCCTCCAAAATTGACTTTTTAATTTTTCGGTAGTCCAACCGAATTCTGGTCAATTAATTTATCAATTATGCACCAAATTCTATTCTGTGACTCTAAATTCGATAACACTAAGTCACATCCTAAGACAACAAATTCGGTAAGATTAAATTGTATCCCGAGATATCCAATTCGATAACAATAAATTCTATCCTGTGACATCACATTCGGTATCACCAAATTCTATCCTATGACCTTAAATCCGATAAGAGTGAATTCCATCCTGTGACATCACATTCGGCAACACTAAATTCTATCCTGTGACATCACATTTGGTAACACCAAATTCTATCCTCGGTGACCTCAAATCCGATAAGAGTAAATTCTATCCCGCGACATCCAATTTGATAACACCAAATTCGATCCCTTGACATTAAATTGGGCAAGATCAATTTGATAAGGACCAAATTGTATCCGGCAACATTAGGAGTTATCAAATATGAAGCCACCAAATTTCACTGTTGTGCAAATTCTGTCCCTCACTGCGCGCGCACGTAAAACACCGTATCCTGCAGCTTTATATCCTGGTACGCAGGTCCCCATAGCGTGGAGAAAGCCTGGTTACCTGGTAAAATAATTTATTTCCAGCGCAAATTAAATGTATTCTCTCTCTTCGCGATATGGCGGACAGTGGACCTTCTCAATCGGGGGGCGACAACGCTAACAACAAAACAAATTTTGAGACCGTTGTTTCTTTGCTACGGCGAGCAGAATCGCTTCTTTCTTCGCGACTTTCTGGTAACAACGTATCTGGAGGTGCTGAAACCATTCGAAACACTGGTGGTTCAAACCCAGAAACTGTAAGTTAAAGTGAGAGAAGTGACCGTTCACTTGCCCACCTGAACGAATCTCATCATTTGTTGACTACCTCCTTCAGCCTATTGCTAAAGTACAGAAATCATATCTTAAAGACACAACAGATTTCTTGAACTTTATAGAGAAAACAAAGGTCGAAAAAGACACAATGCTTGTGTCCATAGACGTTGCTAGCCTATATACTAACATCCCACAGGAGGAAGGAATCACTATTGTATGTAAAACACACGAAACATTCCACCTAAACAAACCTGCTATACCTACACTCCACCTCAGAGATATGCTCAGGCTTATCTTAAAAGAAAACTCTTTCCATTTTAACGGAAAAATATTTTCTTCAAACACACGGTACCGCAATGGGCACAAAAATGGCAGTATCTTTTGCCAACATTTTCATGGCCGCGGTCGAAACAGAAATTATTGAGCGCAGTTCTAAAAAGCCGCTCATTTGGAAAAGATACATCGATAATGTCTTTTCTCTATGGAACTTAAACAAAGAGGAAATAACCGCGTTCATAGAGCTAGCAAATAACTATCACCCGACCACAAAATTCACGGCTGAAATTTCAGATACCGAAATAACTTTCCTGGATACATGCGTATACAAAGGCAAAAGATTTAAGGAAGAATCTATTCTCGACGTTCGCACGCACTTCAAACCGACAGAAACTTTCCAATACACGCACTTTACATCCTGCCACCCTCCAGGCGTCAGGAAAGGCTTTACCCAAGGCGAAGCATTGCGTCTTCTGAGAACCAACTCCTCAAAAGCTACTTTTAAAGAAAACATTACACAATTCAAGCGTAGATTACGCGACAGAGGTTACCCAGATAACCTCGTAGACAAGACTCTCTCAGAAGTTAAATTTAGCGAAAGAATGTCGGTGCTACAAAATAAACAAAAAGCGGGCAAAAGATTTTTACCGTTTGTAACAGAGTACCGCCCTTCTGTGCCTAATCTTAAAAACATTCTTATGAGCAAATGGCATTTAAAGTGTATATGACACGAAATTTTTTTCTTCGGTTTTTGAGAGCCTGATGTGTATAAAAAACGATACTTAAAACCTGCCTAAAATTTTAAAAAACCCCTTTTTTCGAGGGCAAAAGACCCTATTTTTCACTTCAAAACTGTCCCGGGGACTGGGACCGAATTTACGCATAGTGACGTCAATCGACTTGATTGCGTTCCCGCGAACGGAGTGTTTTTGTTACAAATCGCCTCAAAATGTTGACATTGTTCAGCAGTATCGGGGATCTTTTCGAAACTTCCAGGACCTACAGTGAGAAAGAACAAGTAGGAGAAAAAATAGAGCTGTTTTAGGTCTTATCAAACCAGACAACGACGAACATTTGCGATGTCTTCTCTTCTTTCGTACTGTGGTGAGGATGTTGATCTCAAAGTCGAAGACTTATCCTGACTGTACATCAGTGGAATCACCTCAGTTGTGAGATTTCTTTCTTGAGTTCTTTTAGGTTTTATCGAGAACATCAAAGCCCTTGTGTTCACATAAACAGCTTACTATTTCCATCAACCTAAGGAGAACCGAAAGTGCCGATTGTTTTGGTGTTTTAATACCGCAAAAATGTCGTCGTTCTTATAGAGAGTGCGCTGGATTTTCGATTCATTTCGATTTAAGAACGAGTTCGCAGAGTTTGTTCCCAGCCTGGCTTAGTTTCAGTGGTTTCTGCAGCAAGCAAAAGTGTTTTACAGAGTGTAGAGAAAAGCCAATGACGAAATCGTTTTGTTCATAATATGGCCGTACGCGAAACTTCCAGGCCACAAGACATTTAATTCCACTGTTGTGTTATCCTGCAATTAGAATCTATATACGCTTTACTTTAAAAACGGCACTGAAACTGACTTCGGCTCGCATGCTACTTGCCATATCACTGGCTAATTCAGCAAATATAGCAGCTTAAGACTGTTGCTATCTAGAGTATCAATGTTAGGGTATTAACACTAATCATAGCTCAGTAATTTTTCAGACAACTCGATACCATGAAGGCAATGTCACATTTCGCATTAAAATACAGTTCATTTTGTTTTGTTTTGCTGTGGGTATGGTTTTCCAGTATTTTAGAACTGTTATTGAATCATAACCATGTTCATAAGCTTTTAAAATAACTGGTGTCCTTGAGCTTCTTAAATAGCTTTTGGTGTTTCTAATACCACAGGAGGGGAGTGCAGCACATCAAACTCTTCTAAAACTAACAGTTTATCATAAATAAACCAAAAGGAATTGACAATTGACGAATAAATTTGCAAATCAACAGTGGGTCTCCATATTGACTCCTTCTCAAACACTTTTCCTATCAACAGTGGAAATCAACATCAACCTTCATCGATAATAATCATTATCTTTATCAATAATAACTGGTCGATTACCAAAGCATATGTATCACTGAGACACAGCGATGAGGATCCATACATCCCTTGTAGATATTGTTTACAGCAGCTCACCCCCCCCCCCCCACACACACACACACACGTACACAATACAGGTTCCTGACACAGGGCTGGCCCCACAAGCTTAATCTGCTTAAGCCTGATTCTGATGGAGAGAGGTGGAAGCCCTGTATGGAGCACCTAAATTAATACCATAGTTCCTAATAACTGGAGACAGAGTTAAAGCTTGGGGCAATTGGGCATCCTTAACAACATTGTAAATCACCAGTCAATTTTTCCTTAGGAATAACTATTGTGTTTGTAACATCATGTCATAGTGTACCTGTTTGGTCACAGCCAACAAAGAGTGGCAGTACAACAACAACAACAACAATTTATCTAAGTATTCCTATATGGGAAGTTCCTCAAATAGTAAATTAAATACAATGTAATGTATCGTTCTTGTTGACAATAGGTCACAGTCATTGCAACAGAAGGAGTGTCCTTCTAACAGCATCACTTGATCTTCAATTTTGAAAGTTGATATTTATTGATTTATCAGAACCACCACCAAACATAAAGCAACAAGAGATAATGATTCCATGTTAACTTCATCTGACCAAAAAGCAAGGGTGGGGGGTCTGAATGCCCTGTGTCAGTATCAACAACCACCCAATCTAGATCTTGCGAGGCCTGGATGGATCTAGCTTAGTTACAGCTGTTGGTATTAACAGGGATTTTTGTTGTTGGCAAGCTGATGTAAATCAGGTCAGGTCAGGTCATGGTCATCAGTGAAAAGGCAGGGAATTTATTTCAGCCTGATTGGTAAAAACCTTATATGTTGACATAGGATTAGACAAACTCCTATAAAATGTTTGTCTTCATAAACAAATATAACCGAGTGAGACATTTTCCTGGAATTCTTTCAGCGACCTATTGATTTTCTTTCTATTTTCACTCTCTAACAACGAGGCATTTACAGACTCCTCACAGGAAGAGTCAAACAAAATCCTGAACTCTTGTCTTGCTAAAAAGGTGATTTATTTAAGTTAAAATCCTTCATCCAGTGCAGTCAGGTTAAGACAGTGTATGCACAGTCCGGTGTAAAAATGTTACGAGTAGGCGATCGTCGTTGAAATTATATTGATATCATAATGTCTTACTAAAGTCCAGAAAAGAATAAAAACAAATTTCATTTTAAGACCGTTCTGGTAGCTCTGTTCGCCTGTACAATCGAACGTCAGACCACGCTATCGTACCTGTCCTGCTTTGCGAATGAAATGCATCCCTGAGCTTTGCAGTAAAACGTCTTTGCTTATCGAGACAGATCCTTATAAAACAATCCTCGTTCGTAACCATATCTTCAAGTTAAAAACATGGCAAACATCAAAATCTCGAGTAGCCTGAGTGCTTCGATCTTGCATCTCCTTCAACACAATTATTTCGATTCCCTTGTCCCAAAATGCTGGATCTGAGGTATACTGAGTACTTTCCCTCCATATCGCCAAAAGGAATACGCAAACCACTGCTTATTAGGCGCTTCAGCTACGAGAAACCTTTCCCAACTCTGCCAAGTTCCTTCCACTTTGTTATCAAGTCGATTGACGTCACATTAGCTAATCACGTGATATTTTAGCCGCGCGAGACGGCGACACTTCTGAAGTCAAATTTGCGCTATTTTCACCGCGAAAAAAATACCTTTGAAAAGTTTGATGCCGGTTTAAAGCTTAGAAACGTTTCTCATACACATAAAACAATCAAAAACCGAAGAAAAAATTTTCGTGTCATATACACTTTAATAGAAAGTCAGCCATTGCTAAGAAATATCTTTAAAGGCCCTCCCCTACTTTCATACAGAAAAGGGAGGTCATTGACGTACTCGTTAGAGCAAAGCTTTGAAGGTCAACGTTTTATCGATCTTAACCAATAGGAGTCGTGTTTGGCCTGTCAAGTTTTTGTAACATCATACAATTTGGTCCTTATCGAACTTGATGTAAATGGTCTTGCCCAATTTAATGTCAAGGGATCGAATTTGGTGTTATCACATTGGATGTTGCGGGATAGAATTTACTCTTATCGGATTTGAGGTCACAGGATAGAATTTGGTGTTACCAAATGTGATGTCACAGGATAGAATTTAGTGTTGCCGAATGTGATGTCACAGGATGGAATTCACTCTTATCGGATTTAAGGTCATAGGATAGAATTTGGTGTTACCGAATGTGATGTCACAGGATAGAATTTATTGTTATCGAATTGGATATCTCGGGATACAATTTAATCTTACCGAATTTGTTGTCTTAGGATGTGACTTAGTGTTTGCATAATTGGTAAATTAATGGACCAGAATTCGGTTGGACAACCGAAAAATTAAAAAGTCAATTTTGGAGGGGATCACACGCCAAATTAAGTATGTGCCAACACCGACAAGTGTAAACAAAACAGAACTCATAACAGATATTAAACGATGGGTCCGTCGAATGCGCTTAAAAGAATATTTCTGGAATGAAGATAAGTCAGATATAGAACAAACTAGTGACTCACCATACAAGAAACCATCAAAGTGGACACCAAGTTCTGGCAGAGATCAGGCCTTAGATTGTTACATTAATGCAGTGGAACATGCCATCTTACAACACACGCCTAATAACAAGCTGCGATCTAACATGACTAGACTAGAACGGGAAGCTATCAAAACGCTTAAACGTGACAAAAATATCGTAATCTTGCAAGCTGACAAAGGGGCTGCTGTAGTAGTGCAAAATAGGAAAGACTATTTAACTGAAGCGTACAAACAACTAAATGGCACTGACGAAAATGGCGACAACGTCTATCCCCACGTACCGACCGACCCAACATCTGACTTTGTTATCAGAGTGAAGGATGCTGTCCAAGAGGCTCATTCTAAAGGGGTAATTAACACCACTACCGCAGATTATCTTGTAATGGATAACGCTCGACCAGGCAACATTTACTTCCTACCCAAAATCCACAAGCCTCAACGTCCACCTCCAGCTAGGCCTATCTGCAATACCATCAACTCTGCTACAACCAACCTCTCTGAGTGGATTGATGACCAACTTCGCCCGCTTGTTGAGAGTCTTCCCTCCCATCTCAAGGACGATAATGACTTTCTCCGAAAACTAATGGAATTTAGTACTAATCACACACTTCCACCAGGAACACTGTTTGTTACTTGGGACGTCAAATCCTTATACACAAACATACCACATGATGGTGGTATGGAAGCATGCGACTATTTTATGCGCCGTCATAACTTCACAGACGACAAGAGAGAAACCGTCTTAAAAGTCATAAACCTAGTTCTAACTTGCAATAACCTCATCTTCCAAGGCAAACACTTTGTCCAGCAGACAGGAACAGCGATGGGTACCAAAATGGCGCCAAGCTATGCAAACTTGTACATGGGTCATTTAGAGGATCGTTTCCTAAGAGAAACCGCCGATCAACCTCTCATGTGGTTCAGATATATAGATGACATTTTCTTCATATGGACTCAAGGCGAAGAAAAACTAACACAGTTCTTTAACCATTGTAACACTTTTGATCCACATGTCAAATTTGAACAAACAACATCGACCACAAACCAACTAATACCCAACAATATCTTAACTGGACGAGCTACCACCCACGTCACACTAAAACATCCATCCATCCATCCATCCATCCATCCATCCATCCATCCATCCGTCCGTCCGTCCGTCCGTCCGTCCGTCCGTCCATCCGTCCCTCCATCCATCCATCCATCCATCCATCCATCTGGAACTGAGATTACGTCGCATCTGATCAAACGACCAATTATTTGAGAAACGAGCACGTGAACTACAAAATGTACTCCTTCAACGTGGTTACAAGAATAAGCTGATCAAGGAATGCGTAATGAAAGCAAGGAAAACAACAAGAGAAGAATCACTTAAAACTAAGCTTAATGCCTCCACCGACCGTGTGCCCCTTGCAGTGACCTACAATCCAGCACTACCAAACCTACACAAAATTCTCAACGATCATCAGCGTATTCTACACACATCATCCAATTGCCAGACCATCTTTAAAGAAACCCCTCTCGTTGCTTATCGAAGAGGGAGAAGTTTGTCACAGATGCTAACAAACAAAAGACTGCCACCTTCTAACACCAGTGATCCTAATGATTCTAATGACCACTCAACACTACCAATTGATAGAAACATCCTAAATCCATGTGAAACCATCTGCAGAATCTGCAGCCGTTCCTTCAAAACCAACTGAAACCTAAAAATTCACTTTTCGCACAAACACAAGCAACAAAGGCCAACACAATATCATAGCTCTGGATTCTGGCCCTGTGGAGCGGACACAAGATGTGCATGCTGCAAGACATATGGACATTTTACGCAGACAGTGACAAGCACTACTACAGGAGAAAAATTTACACTACAACAACGCATAACGTGCCGAACTTGTAACGTCATATATTTGATCGAATGCAGCTAATGCAATAATCAGTATATAGGCGAAACAAGAAACCCCATTCACCGCCGGGCAAATCAACACCGCAGTGACATTAACGCTGGACATAAAAATATTCCAACTGTCAGGCACTTTAAAAACTGTGGAGTTAAATGTCTTAAATTAACTGTTGTTGAAAAAGAAATCTTAATCAAGATATCAGAAGAGCTCGGGAAAATTACTGGATTCATAGACTCAAACCTACTATAAACAGCCTTGTATAATTTTTATAATCCACATTTAGATATTTCTATAGCTTATTTCCATATTGTTACTTTCGTCTTATTTTAGCTCTTTACGTCAAGGCATGTCAAATATTTTTACCGTTGACCCGAATTTTAAATTTGAATGTTGTAACTAGTATATACCTCTAGTGCTCCTGATGAAGACCGTGATGGTCGAAACGTTGAGCGCTGATTAAACCAACAACGCTATCTTGGAGTTGGACTCTTGACCGTAACATTTCAGTTTGTATATATATATATATATATATATATATATTATAACGAAAATTATTCCAGGCTTCAGATGTATGTCATCGCTTTATTGCTACAGCTCTGTTTCGTATGGCCAAAGGATGACCACACTCTTCGGGCAATATTGGCGAATATTGGCAATATTGGCAATATTGCCTGAAGAGTGTGGTCATCCTTTGGCCATACGAAACAGAGGTGTTGCAATAAAGCGATGAAATACATCTGAAGCCTGGAATAATTTTCGTTATAATATGTACTGCTCCTGAAAAGTTGAGCGCTCTCTGAAAACCATTCTACACATTAGCAGATTGAATTTATATATATATATATGTATATATCTTGCTAGATGTGTGGTGTGTAGCATCGAAGTATATTTATGAAAGTTGTTCTGTGTTTCTGCATTACTCTTAGGATGTTATTGCTTCTGCTTCCAACTGTAGTGTTTTCATGGTGGGCTTGAGTTTTCTGGAAGATCCACCCAGTACATCAATAATAATAATAATAATAATAATAATAATAATAATAATAATAAATAATAATAATAATAATAATAATAATAATAAGAATAAATAATAATAATAATAATAATAATAAAAGGATTATTTTTCTCTGAAAGACAGAGCAGAAGCAATTAAGTATTTTTTAAACTTAATTATTTCATTTTGTAAGCACTTAGGCCAGAACATTGAAAAAATATTGACATTGAACCGTTTTTTATAACAGAAGCAATTTGTTTTTTTACATTTTATCTCTTTTTTGTGTCAAATAATAGAGTATAGCCATTTTTAGGAGACTTCTCGTACGCTACTCCTTTGTGCTTTATGCGGAACATTTTTTTTAAGCATCTAGAAGTTTAAAACTGGATCATCATAATAAAGTACTATATATAACAATTTTTACTTACTCACCCTGTAATATTCCTCTCACAGGCTTGGTCAAGCCACCACCGCCAGATAACGGTGCTTTAAGCTGCAGTCGTGGTTATTCGACTGTCTTTGGCGGTTACGGTGAAATTTGTGAGGTGAAATGCCAGAAGGGATTTGTGCCGGAAAAACCACATGCGAGCCTCTACGCCTACTTTGATGGAAAATTGACCACTGTTCCGGCAGGCTCTGAATTTCCTTGGGCAGATTGTGTCCGGGGTAAGAACACCTTTCTTAAATAATCTCGTCCCCTGGACCATCTCAGTCTCCGTTGAAAATGGCGGCACCTACGACATTTTAAAACATTAGAAACTAAAATTACTCGTCGTCTAAAAGCTTTTCAGGGCAAATAGATAAATTAAATATCAACATCACTAGATTATTTAGAATCCCGAGAACACCCTCGGGACGAGGTTATCTTTTTAATACTATTGTAAAAGTTCTGTCAAGTCTCATCTCTAACAAGCCTCCCCACCACCCTTTCTTCTGTAATATGACTCTTACACCCCCCCCCCCCCTTTGTAAGTCAGATTTTGTGATGAGATCCTTCTTTAATAAGCCACACCCCTTCCCATTCAGAAGCCAATTAAAATACTGGTTTTAGTTAGTTTCAGTCACTGACTGAGGGTATAAATGACGGTGTAACTATAAAACGGTGACACGAATTCTTTCTTGTCATATAATATGTGGTTATTCCTCATGGCTTGAAATGGTAGCTTTTCACATCCTTCATCACAGGATATGTGGATCACTTCCATTACCCCTTTCTTGTTCTATTTAAGTAACTGTTGTGACAAGAAGTGTCAGAAAAAGTTGGTGTTATTTGTCTTTCAAATTAAGGATTTGTATAATCCAACCCCTGAGAGAGATGAGGGGGAAGGGTGGCTTATTAGAGATTTTAACGTACCCAGGGTGACAGGGTGTTTTCTTACGCTTTCTTATTTTGCACTTTTTTAACCAAACAAAAGAATGTAAAACAAACAACTGCACTAAGCCAAGCACATGGTATGAATATTTTCAAGATTTCCCTACCATATTCCTTCTTTTTTCTACTTCAATAAATGATGGGAGAAATGGGAAACTTCACTATAATTCTATTCTATTATCTTTAAGTATTCTCTTGACTATCTTCACGATCGTTGATGGTCGCTTCATGAAAAAAAAAATGTTTACTTATACTGCTTTATAAATATTCGTGATGTTAAGCATTACGCATATTTTCATTGACACGGAATGAAATACTTTTTCATCTTGTTTTCCTACAGCCCCCTAGGTTTGCAAATGTCAAGATCAAGAAGTTGCTGGCACCACAAAAGCTGCTGACTGCAAGAAAACGAATGGAATTTAAATAAAGATTTAAAGATAAAGATATAAAGATAAATAAAGATTAAAAGATTTAATAAGGAATGCAACGATATAGTGTATAGAATGTCTGTTTTATACTGAACTTTTGTTCTTAGGCCATCGTAGCTTGATTAAGAATAGAGAACTTAAGCAAACACGACGGCGACGGCTGACGAGAACGTCACAAAACAAAAGGTTTAATTGGCAAAACAATGACTCTGCACGTGCGATACAGGTTTTGGTAGATTTCGTTGCCGTCCTCTGCAAAACAACAACGTGAAATGATCAAATTCTGTAGAACGTGAACACACGACAGTGAATTTTCTTTTTTCTACCTGAACTGTAACGCCGTCGTTACAGAGTCAGCTCCCGGATTGTTCGGCTACATTAGACAGACTGAAGGAGTTGAAACTATCGCGAAGGAGTTTGAAATACTTGGAAGTCATTTTTAAAGTGACGTTTTCCTTGGCGTTGCCGTCGTGCTTGCTTAAGTTCCCTAATAAAACACAAACAGCGGTGATAAACATTGTAAATAAACGCATTTTGATAAACTTGACGTTTCGTATGCTAGACAACATACATTTTCAAAAGTAACCGTAACAGTGTTTGAAAACTGTTTATAATATAGTTTACAATAAGGGTCTGGAACCGAGATTAAGAAAAACGTTCTTGACAGTAATTTAATAGTTCGGACAGTCTGTCCGTTCTGTTAAGTTCGTTTTTCTTAATCTCGGTTCCAGACCTTTATTGTAAACTATATATAGAAACAGTTTTCAAACACTGTAACGGTTACTTTTGAAAATGTATGTTGTCTAGCATACGAAACGTCAAGTTTATCAAAATGCGTTTATTTACAATGTTTATCACCGCTGTTTGTGTTTTATTCTTAATGTCTGTTTTCATTTTTCAGAGGTGAGATTGCCAAGGTCTGAAAAAGTAACCACCCCTTGAATTTGATCGTAAAGTAAAATTTGATGTTTGCAAACGAATTAGGCAGGTACCCTCATCCTGAACTTGAAGCAGTGACTACAAATAAAGACACACGGGCACGTGCCGACCCAAACGGGTTTGTTTTTCAGCCCAGCCCTTGCATCGCAAGCCGGGTTTTTGACTTACGTACTCTCTAGTTTTATGAATGTGAATATAAAAATGCTGCAACTGGCGAAGTGTCTACATTTTTGGCAACAGCCCTGGGTCTCGCACAAGGGAACAAAAAACAAAGAGAACCTAAATTAAGGAATTATAAACAAAACTGTTCTGGGCATTGTCAATCTTTTCAAAAGGGATTGTTTTTTAGCCCCACCCTAGCCCCGCCCTACTTTTATGACTGTAAATTATAAAAGCATGGTAGTATCCGTGATGATAAATTCTGTGTTGTCATCGTTTAACAGGAGGCAGCTAGGTTGGGACCATCGCCTGATATCAATAATACAACTTTCCATGGCCTCAACTGGTGCATCCTGGCTCGCAGAACTATTAGGGTTGAACGATAAGTATAACTGGGAGTCTTCAGCGTAACAGTAAACCTCTGGAAGATGCCGATCAATTACGTCAAACAGGCTGCTTGCAAATATATCGAAAAAATTCAGTATGGGGTCCTTGGTCCGCGAGTAAAAATTATAATCTTGAATATCTTAACTGAATTAAAACGTCGCGAGCTGAACTTTTCCCTGAAGATAGCTTTTATGTTTCTTTTTAATTTTAGAGTGGTTAGTTCCAAACTGAAATATTTTTCTTGTAATTCGTAAAAAGGTGACCGTATTCGCAGGCCCTTGGTCCGCGAATCATGTAAACAGCACGAAAAGCTTACACGCATTCTTGGTATACATGGGGCGATAACCCCGTTCGTAGACATGTATAAAGAAGCTTTTGAAAATATTGGGCAAAAACAAAGGCCGTTTCCATTTATCTAAGGTTCTCTTTTTCTGCTTTGCGAAATGTAAGTTCTCTAGGGTCATAGGTCGTAGATCAAGGACCCATATGAGAAAATTGTTGATTCTTTTCAAGAGTCGATAAAACAAAACTTTCAAACTCAGCAGCAAATCCGTTCACAAGCGCAGAAATAAGTTTCTCTGTAAACTTGTTTTTTGTTTGTTTGTTTTTTTAAAAAACACACGTTTTCCCGTTGCGTTTTTTCTATACACAAGCCAAGTAAACATGGCCATGTAATTTACGGACCCGCAAAAGTAAACAATTTAAGAAAGACAAATTGGCCTACCTATCTACAAACTTGAATTCCGCGCCTTCATCAACAGCAGGAAAGCCGAAACCTCGTCATATGGAAGAAGACTAGTCACTAAATGACCGGACACATTCCTTTTTTGTCGTATTCTATTTAACGAGAAAATATTACATCATGTTCGGAAAAGTCGCGGACCAAGGATATCGCAAACCAAGGACCCCATACTGTAGTGGGCCGAGACATGACCCCTGTGGGACTCCACAGTCAAGCTGAAACTTATCCGACAACGCCCCATGACAATCACGCGCTGTGATCTTCCTGGTAGATAAGACTTAAACAAAGATAAGACTGTTCCATCGATGCCAACCCTAGACACAAGACGTGAGATCAGGATGTCATGGTTCACCGTGTCGATTGCGGCACTCAAATGTAGCAGAACCAAAAGAATCACGTACTGTCATAGGAACTCGCCACAGCTAGCTAAAGTTAACATCGACAGCGTACGTGTTAGAAATTTTGATATTGCGTCATCAACATACATAAAAAACCTTGGTGCCTGGTTTGACGAAAAATTATCCATGGCTACGCATGTAACAAAGAGGGCAGAGCAGCGTTTTTCCAATTGTACAACATCAGACGCAAACGACGTTATCTATCTCAGGAGTCTGCAGAGACGGTGATAAATTCCTTCATGACCAACAAAGTTATGGTTATGGTTAGGGTTAGGGTTAGGGTTAGGGTTAGTCTGCTGTATGGGTTGCCTGTCTGTCAACTGGATAAGTTAGATAGAGTCCAGCACGCTGCGGCTAGACTTGTCTTTCGCCATTAAATAAAGCAAAGGTAAATCTATGACACGATACGTAACACAACTGAAGCCTTTAATAAACCTGAACGATTACAGAGCGAACGA
This sequence comes from Siderastrea siderea, assembly GCA_964030785.1. NCBI lineage: Eukaryota > Metazoa > Cnidaria > Anthozoa > Scleractinia > Rhizangiidae > Siderastrea > Siderastrea siderea. The sequence goes on along the minus strand of OZ034976.1, from coordinate 35,627,998 downwards.
GCACGCACGAGGACGCGAGGACCCGAGAGTGAAGAGAGCTACTACGCAGTTTAATGAACTTAAATTCTGTCACATCACCCCACTTCTTATTAAGTTACACTGGCTGTCCATTAGGTTCAGGATTTAATTTAAGATGTTATTGATTACCTATAAGGCTATACATAATTTAACACTTAGCTACATACGTAATTCGATAGCAATTAAGCCATCCAATGGCACCAGATAAAATTTACGTTCAACCAATGAACTTTTGCTAAGCACTCCTGTATGTAGGTCATATCGTACACTGGGAGACCGTTCGTTCACTACTACGGCGGCCCCTAGATTATTGAACTCTTTACCAACTAATATCAAGAATGCAAGAACTGTCGATTCTTTTAAAGCTCTTCTTAAAAGTCACTTATTTAAGTTAGCCTTTCCTAAGTAATTCACGATGTTGTTTTTATTTATTCTTATTTCAGTCATTTTTTAACTCTGTTTTATCATTTTTGGATTGTAAAGCGCATTTGATCATTGCATCATGGAAAATGCGCTATGCAAATTCATAAATTATTATTACTATTATTATTATAGTAGAATTCATTATTATTATTATTATTATTATTCATATTATTATTATTATTATTGTTATTATTATTATTATTATTAAATTTTTATCCATCATTTCTCCGGAACAACGCTGAGCTTCACATGGTCGAAGAGCAAGTAAACAGAACATAACTCAAGCCATTATGAATAAAACTGTTACACGCATCTGTTACTTATTTGCACTAAAGATCGGCGGCACCTTATGTCTTTGGTTTTTCATTTTCCTTCAGTTTAGCTTGCATGTTAGCTTGAAGGCAAGGTTTCAGCGAAGGAATCACATACTCGCATTCTCCTTTTTTTTTCTTGCTGTCCCCCATCTAAACTGTGCTATTTGCCGCCACTCATGCAGGCTAACTAGAGGCTTTCACTAACTCCCTCTTGGACGACGGGTGCCACAATTAGTTGTGCATAATAAAGAGAAACGTGACGCGCAAATCTTAGCAAAATACTGAAAACGCGCTTCCTTTTTTTCCCTAGATCGTTTTAAGCCCTTGAAAGGATTAATTGTATGAACTAGCCTTAATCTGTTTACACTAATCTGAATACATAGCTCATAGACAATACTAGGGAAAAGAATCTTATTCTCTTGAATTTTCGAGCCGCGTATCTATTGGGGGCTCTAAGCTGCTGTTGGCGTTCCGAAATATGCTAGACGTCCTTTTTTAGTATCACTGCAATGAAATCCGAATTTCTCAGGCGGTTGAAGCCTCTCCAACAGATATTCTAAACAAAGAATTCGTTGAGTGCCCATGGAATGCTAAAAAAATCTACATCCAGTTTTAGAAATAACGAGAAACAAAAAGCGTAACTGGAAACGAATGATAAACTTATTTCATTTTAATAATTACATTATTATGGATTTCATTCATAGACTCACAAGTTGGAATAATGTAACCAACATTCAATAATGAGGGGACTGAGATGAACGCAAAACAGTAAATTCTATTCTCTTTTTGTGTGGAGTACGTTTCTTATATCGATTCCAGCTGGATTGAAACATTTTTTTCGCTAAGATCTTTTAAAGGACAGCTACGTTCGGTGTAACATTCGTTATACTTTACCAAGTAGGTTTTAGGACGCATGATTAATGTTCTCTCAATACAGACTGGGCAAGGCGTAAGCGGTGAATATGTCAAAAAAAGCAGAGAAGGAGGACGCGAACGACATATTGCTACGCTAAACAACAAGGTTAGGTGGTACTTACACTGGACATCAACGGTGCAAATTCTTAACACTGCAACTTCACCGATCCCATTGTCGATCGCACAGTAGTATTTTCCTGCATGAAATCGAGGGAAACTGGTCTCCCTATGATATCAGTGTGCTAACACTATACGTGATGTTTGGCTTAGGATTGGCACTGTCACTTCACATTGCAAAGTGAGTTTGAAGCCTTCGACAAACGTGTCATCGAGGGGATAACTGGCATCTAGAGATGGTGGATCTATAGAAAAGAGAATGACCTTGTATTTAGTTAATCAATTTTATTTATTTACTTGTTTATTGGCATGAAAGATTTCATATATATTCTAAGTGCTCCCCTCAGAAGAAAGTCTCTCTGAAGCCAGCTTTTACTTGAAGATTCAAAACCGGTTTTCCGTCCATGGTAAATGAAAAAGCTAGCCTTCCCGTCGGAGAAGCATAAATTTGGGACGGAAAAAACTCTTCTTTCACCAGATTGATAATGGACAAACCTTTCGCCTTGAGACGGGTTTTGACTGTTAAGAGAGTTATGGCAGATAACGAAACCCTTCTATACAGTCAATACAAGTGTCCCACTTTTGTTGTTTGATCCTTTCTTTTCAGTTGTACTTGTTCGCAGATTTATCTCATTCATGATTGGTAGCTAGACATCTGACACGTCAAAGTCAAACTAAACTGTCCACGGTTTTCGTATTCACACAATGAGGAACAAATAAATTGTTTTGAAGCTTTCAGTAAGACTAGCGTGAGCTGAGGCCTGAACCTTTACTTATGTCATGAAAAATTCAGAAGTCTAATTTGATTTTTACCCTTTTACATAACACAAAATAACTTTTAAGAGAGGTTTAACTTAAGGTTTTCCAAGACATTGTGGCCGAAACAAGTTATATGACCTAACTAGCAGATGTTCTGCATGCTAAAATGTCAGCATTTCCAAACGTATTAGTCTGTTGAAGTTTGACTTTGTTATAGTAACAGCCTCAGAAGACAGAACACCCCTTCCTTTTTGCGCGAAATTTTATGGCAACCATGCTGTAATTCACGTGAGGAGCAGTGGTGTGTCTGGTGTTTTTAGTCAAAGGACCTTCTGAAGTCCAAAATTCTGCAGGGTTTGATAACGTATCTGCATTAATTCTATACATACACAAAACTTCAACATAAGTAGTAGGCGACTTGACAGAATCTACTCCGTTATGAGTATGCAGTAATATTCTCCAGAGTCAAATCTTGTTGTGTTTATAGTGAGGTAAACAGAAACTGTCAATGGACTGCTCTCTTCACTGTTCTTTATACAGTTAACGTTCAGTTTGTCTTTATTTTCCAGTGGAACACACTGAAGGATAACAAGGCTGCCTTCTATAACTGTTTTGTTTCCAAGAAATCTGGTGTCGCGGGCGGAAAATTCTGAAAGCAAAAGAGAGTTATAGCAGATAACTGACTTGACGTTTTCGCTGAAAGACCCTTTTAAATGTCGTATCGGAACCTCCTTTGGGGGCTCTAATAAATACTAAAGGAACCTTACAGTTTAGAGTACCTGCGCGATGTAGGTAGTTTCTGCTTATAGGTCTGTTGTCATAGTTTGTACCTACACGATGAGAATTCTGTGGCACATAACCCCAATGAGTCTTCCATCGCTCAATGAGTCTTCCGTGGGTCAGTGGTAGAGCGTTCCAATTGGTACCTGGAAGGTGATGGGTTAGATTCCCGTTGGGGCCTCGCAATTTTTTTCCGAGAAAGATATTGACATTTGTTTATTTATTTATTTATTTATTTATTATCTATATTTATATACCTGTTTCTTCTCAGTATCTATACCCTAGGACACCCTAAGATAACTACAATTAAAAAAAGTTACATAGGGATAATCCTCAAAGTTTTTGGTGGGGATAAGTCACCCGCTTGTTGAAATCCTGACCCCATTTCAGATCAAAATGAGTGATTTTCAGACGTGAACCTATAACATGTCTCCCTTTTTCAGGTCTTACAACTCAAGCCTAAACATGCCGTACATAAACCAAAACGCTTTCTTTCTATTAAAGTTTTAGTTTCGTTTTCTGAACCCACCTCAAAACAGTACAGCAATCTTTTATGTGCTTAATATTGCAATAAAGCATGGTTCTACAAGCCAGTCAGCTTCCTTTCTATATCATAAATGACAATATATGCCTCTTGTTTCGTAATTTATTATTACAGCGGTTAGAGACGAATGAATCTGGTGACGAAACTTGAGCAATTGCTCAGTTCATTCCTCACCATAGAGTTACAATCAGCATTCGCGAGGAAAATCTGCGGACCATGAGAATTGTGCTCAATTAAGTCAGCAACCTGACGGGAAATGATTCCACGAAAGTGCCACTATACCTCAACACTGTTTTGGTTAAATAAACTCTAGACTGCGAGCAGTCGTTATGATTCTTCAAGGATAAAATCAGGAATGGAGCAATCCGGGCGGCGAGATCACGAGAGTAGTAAACTGGGCCCAGATGTCACACTGGGCCTCGTTTTGATGTAAGGATGACGCCATAACCGGAACCGGAAGTCACGTGTTTTTAAGAGGGGAAACCGCTGACCAGTGGAAAAAAAAAGGATCGCAGGCTCATGGGAACCGGAAGTCACGTGTTTTAGAATGAGAAACCGCTGAGCAATGTGAAAAAAGGATCGTGGGCTCAAGGTGGGTTAAAACCGCTGAGAAAACGCGGGCTCCAAGTCCAAAGTCCAATTTGTGGAACGGGGGTAAGTATAAAAGGGTAAACCCTAGGGTTAGGTAGTGACCATGAGTTTTTACATTACCCTTATCAGTGATCAAGCACAAGGCACGGGACAAAAATTTACGGCTCGACTTCCTCGTTCGTATTATTTGGTAGAAGATGATTGGGAAGCGGCCTTGGTTCATATCTCCCACCCGGGGTTTAATCAACAATGGGGAGATCAAACCAAACAGAATTGGACGCAAGAAGATAGTCAAAAACATTGGATGAAAACAGAGATCAGATACATACCAAAACGTGCTGATGGAACGGCTCCCCTTCAAGTGACCAAACAAATCCATTTACCCCCAGGGTATTACACCAATTTGAAAGAAGCATGGATTGCCATCGCTTACGAAATAGAAAAACAACACATGGACGTCATGATGGATATAACTAAAATGGACGTGGACGATCTAGGGAAACGACAACAACTAGCCGCTCTTAACCTGGCTCAACCCTACGTGAAAATCACCAATGCCGGCATAGCCTCCGAATTAGATTCGTTGTATGTACTCATACCAGCCAACATGCAATTTGAAATGGAATGGAAATTCGCTGGACTGATGGGACTGGTGAAAGATGGCACACCAAGTGAACGCGTGGTCCAAGAAAAAAATTATCTGGTCAAAAATATCGTGGATTACAACGATCGACACAAATGGACAGTAACCACCGGTCCTGCCAACAAATATCCACCGCATGGCATTGTGTCCGTCAGTTTTACCCACCCCGATTTCAATTATTATTTGTTCTTGGGTCCGAATCTCAGTCGACAAGTATTTCCCAGTACGCAAACGGTCAAACCGCAACAAGGGCAACAACAATTGATGATTTACACGGATCTGGTGTCCCAGAGCATTGTGGGAAATCAAGAGAAAGGATTTTTACGTACCTTGGATGCCGGCAATACCGATCATCAATTTGATACGACGCAACGGATGTATTTTCCTCTTGGCAAAACCATCTTTGACAGTATTGAGATGGAGATTCAAACATCCAATGGACAGCCGGCTCCTTTCAAACAAGGCAGAACCATCATTACCCTTGAACTCTCCAGAAAAAGTCAACGGACATGATTGTGTTATATAGAGATGATGAAATAAAAACACAGAAAAATGTCAAATGCTTTTTATTGGCTGTTTTATTCTTATGTTTGACAACAACAACAAGTTGAAAAAAAAATGAGACCAAACATCGGGTCGTTACTGAGGACTCAAAATGCTCTTCATGCGGGGAATGACTTGACTTTGGTTGTTTCCCAGATAGTGCAGGGTTTTGTGGTTAGTATCAACTGGATCTCGGAGTAGTCCCCAGTATCCGCTCGTGGTGGTGTTCTCGTTTTCATAAAGAGTGCCATGCCACCAATCACCACCAGGCCAGTGAACTTTGTCAACTTCCTCCCTAAACTCAAGGTCGCGGCTATATCGTTGTCTAGGGGTGTTCTCCATGACGGAAAGAGGAACAGCGTGTTGACAGTTCGGGCAATGGGGGTTGTGAGACGGATTTGGGTTGGGTGTGTTGCATTCCATGGCACAGGAGGGGTGACAAGGTTTATCACAGCACCTCAACTTGGCAGAATAGTAGACTTGTATCGCACAGAATACACATGGGTTGGATGGAGGATCGGTGGAAAGAGACCTCCGGGGAGGGGATCGTCGGCAGCTAGGACAGGAGGACGCGTAGTTACGTTTCTTGAGATAGTCCTTGGCACAGGGGGTATGACAAGGTTGACCACAGCAGCTCAACTTGGTATTATCGGTGACAGGCGTCAAACAGATCACACATGGTTTGGGTTGAGCCATCACTTGTTGGGTTTCTGGACTGGATCATCCATGAGTTTGAAAAAACATGAAATGAGACGGTGGTTTTTATAGAGAAACAAAAGGGTCACGTGGGAGGGAAGGAACCAATGAGAGAAAGACCCATCATGCTTTGGGAGGGGAAGAGGTGGGGGGACCCCCTCCCCCCTCCTTAGATAGACCATGGTGCATTGCGCGAATCAGGGTATATAAGTCAAGCGAGGCCACAGGACGTCACTCCTAGCTTTGAGTTCAGTCGTGTTGACTTATGTCAGTTGGTTCGGGAAAATGGTTCAAACAAGAAAGCCCTTGGGCTCCTTAGCCAGTGTTGTGAACGTGGGGGGTGACGAGAGCTTAAGGAGCAGAGCGGGACGGGAGAGAACAGGAGTGGAGCGGCAGACAAGACGTATGCGAGAGAGACAGCAGGAAACGTGGCGCCCCCTGACCCGACAGCGCGTGGCTGCGTTTTTTGAATTATTTCTACGCTGCATGGTTTGGACGGAGAATGGGGAGCGAGAGGGCAGACCACATCCGGAAATCGTGCAAGCTTTGCTGGGCACCCTGGTCCGCAAGATCATTCCGTGGGTGGACCAGCACCGGGTGTGGTCCAACTTTGAATGTCGCTGGCCCATGTCCCTTGAACACTTTCGAGAACTAGACAATGATCTGGAGCAGTATCTTCCTTCGGTGCATGCGGGCCGCCCATGGCAACGGATTAGAGTTTATTTCGGGGACATGGCGAGGGTGAGGGAGCAGCGGCGGGAGGAGGAGGAGCGGGAGAGGAGAGAGCGGATGCGGGACCACGTGCGACGCGTTTTATTTCCTTGAACATTTTTTTATTCCTGTTGAGATTATTGTGAGTCAAGGCTACTGTGAGTCAAGAGACATTTATTTATGATCCACGTGCAAAGTCAGTGTTGTCAGTTTTTAAAATTTTTTAATTAAAAAAAGAGTTGATGTTTTTTACAAATGGTGGTTCGTCTTCTTTGCCACGCGGGTGGGGCGAGTCTATTTACAATTGAAAAAAGATATCTACAGTTTGAAAAAATAAAAAGTAAAAAGAAAGCTATGTACAATGGGAAAAAATAAAAACTAAGAAATTGAAAAGAAAGCTATGTACAGATTGAAAACTAAAAAACTGAAAAAAAGCTATGTACAATTACAAATGAAAGTCTTCCAGTTCCATACGTAATTGATCAATGTTCTCGGGTAGACAGAACGTGCGGTTGAACAAGGCTTGAATTTCGGCTCGGGTTTTCTCGTCCACATCCCGGGATCCCACGATAGCACTGCTTTGATGAAGGGTGGGCTTTTTAGGTCCCCAAGGAACAAATTGACTGCCAGTGACTAGGGTGGCGGCATTCTCATTGACTTGGTAGTAATGGTCCGAGCGGTACCATGATTGACTGGGTATGTCAAACAGGTAGACGGGTTTGCCTAGATCCATAGCCAATTGCACAGTCCAACCAGTGCCTCCTTTCACGCGTTTATGATCCGGTTCCAAGATGCCAAAGGCATAGATGGTATGGGCTTTTTTGGCAATTTGATAATTGCGTTGCAGCAATTGCAAGGTGTAAAAATGACTGGGCATTTGTTTGCCTAGTTTCTCCGCTGCCTGGTGAAGATGTGGGTTGGCCAGCATCAGGACTTCCACCGTAGAAGGGGTGATGAAAGTGGCTCGAGGATGGTTCGGGGGGACCAGGACTTCTAGTTGCATCCCAAAGTGTTTGGCATGTTCTTCCACGAGGGCATCCGTACCTTTGGCTCCCCCGGTGTACACCACATGGCCATGACCCACTTGCAGTTCCAAGGCACCGAGATCTTGTTCTCCGATCATGTCAATGTCTGGGGGCATGGCTTTTGAGAATGAAGATCTAGAGACCAAGGGACCGTCTTAAATAGGGACAACGGACCAATGGGAAGACAAGAGGTGCTTAGTTGGATAGGGAAAAGCTGACCAATGGGAAGACAAGAGGTCCTTATATGGATTGAATAAGCTGACCAATGGGACGATGAGATGTCCTTATATGGGTAGGATAAGCTGACCAATGACAGTCAAGGGTCCAACGTATAAAAAGGCATGTTCGGTAGGGGTGAAATCAACCTTGAGCACGATGTCTGTGGATCGGAAGAGAAAATCAACCCATCCCCCAGAGGGGAAGAAGAAGAAGAAGGCCATTCAACATATGACGCCCGTGGACTGTGATCCTGTGGTGTGCGACGTGGTGGAAGACACCCGAGCTGCCGTGGAAGATATGATGAAAGAATTGAATGATATGGTGTCCCCCCAGACATCCCCATCTGAATACATGGTGACGTATGCCGAAGATCCTCCTCCCAGTTCAGTGGACACTATGGTATGCCCTTGCCATGATGTGCGTTTGGAGGCCCGAGAATCTCAAAAAGGATGGAAGTATGTGAAATGTCCCGTGCAACCGTGTTTGCTGTTTTGTGGACAAGATCAAGCCTTGGAGTATATGAAAGCCGTGTATAGTCAACCTCATGTAGAAGTGATGGACATGTGGGGTGGTTTACAATGCTTTTGCCGTGAACCCGCCACGCTTCAACAGAGTCATTCGACCCAGAACCCCGATCGCTTGTTTCTGACTTGTTCCAAGAAAACGTGTGGCTTCTTCCGGTGGGCCGATCAACCCTTGGGTCCCAAGTACTGGAGTTGGTTTCATGACAACCCTCCCAAAAAAGCCGATCAACAAGCTGAACCACCCACCCGTGATGCTCAAGGATATCCCAAACGTGGAGTAGACATCCCTGGCCCGCCCCCTCGAGTCCAAAGCAAAGAGGATCGGCCCTTGACAGAGTATGAGAAACAATTGTTACGAGAAATTCAAGAGCTCAAGAACCGTCAAGAAATGATGGTGGCCCCAGCTCCACCACCCCCTAAGTACAGTGACAGTGTAGACAACTGGCAGAAAGGTCTAGAGACCATCAGCTGTGGCCGTCTAGGTCTCTTTTAAATGAGAGAACGAATAAAATGTTTTTTATTTAGTCCATGGAGTCTGTATGTGATGCGTGGGAGTCTGTCTTGTCCCTGGGGCAAAGGTAATGTCATCAAACCCTTTGTCAAGTCTTATATGATCATCAACCCGGGTCCCAAATCTCCATTCCCCCTTGTCCCGAGGACACGCATCCTCTCCACCTCTTTGAAGAAACCCATGTGGACCGCAACCTGTATCGATGGGTGGTGTTTGTCTTATGGTTAAAAGGTCACCCAAACGCCTGGCGATGGTATCGAATCATTCAAAAGCAGCATCCCCACACGGTCCCCACCATATCGACCTTATGGGGTGAATGCCAAAAAGTATGGCCCCTCGAAAGAGAACCCAACGCTGGAGTTCGTCGTCATCATGGTTGAAGAAAACCAAGGTCTCGTCAACGAAGAAGAAGGCCAATGTCTCGCAACAATGGTTAAACCGTTACCATGATCCTCGTGCCCCGGGGAGTTTAGGTGGGGTGCAACGATTTGCTAAAGCCCAGGGTCTCCCTTTGAAAAAAGCCCAACGGGTCTTGGAACAGGATGTGGGTTACACCTTGCATAAACCCCGACGTCGTCGTTTTGCTACCTTACCCGTGATCGTAGGGGGCTTGGATGATCAATGGGCCGCGGATTTAGTGGAAGTGCAACGTTTGGCCAAACATAATAGGGGTATACGCTACTTGTTGACCGTCGTGGATGTGTTGTCCAAGTACGCGTGGGTCGAACCGTTGAAAACCAAAACCGGCGTGGCCCTCGTGAAAGCCTTTGAGAAGATTGTGAGACAAGGAGGACGTCACCCGAATCGATTGCAAACGGATCGAGGGAAAGAATTTTATAATCGGACCTTTCAACGATGGGTCGTCGAGCAAGACATTCAACATTTTTCGACCGAAGGGGATGCCAAAGCCAGTGTAGTGGAACGATTTAACCGCACCTTGAAAGAACGGTTGTACCGTTATTTGACCGCGGCCAACACGTTGAAATTTGACGATGTCTTACCCGAGTTGGTGCAGGGGTATAATGCCACCCGTCATCGAAGTATTGGTATGCCCCCCGAAAACGTGACGTGGGACAACGAAGAAGCCGTGTGGAAACGATTGTACAGCAAACGATTGAAAGGCTACAAAAAACCCCAATTGAAGGTGGGGGATCATGTCCGACTCAATACGATTCATCGTACCTTTGAAAAAGGGTATTTACCCGGTTGGACCGAAGAAGTGTTTGTGGTGCATCGTGTGGTGCCGGGCCCTGTCCCCACGTATAAGATTCGCGAATGGGATGAGACCCCCGTCCAAGGTACGTTTTATGAAGAGGATTTACAAAAAGTCCATGTGTCCGATGTGTTTCGGATCGAGAAGGTACTTAAGCGACAAAAAGGTCGTTGGTTGGTCAAGTGGAAAGGGTGGCCCGACAAGTACAATAGTTGGATTGCTCGTGGAGACGTGACATCCCTTCGACCCCGCAAACGACGACGACGCCGCTAAAACAATGACATTGGTGCCCAACTCTTCGTTTTACGTGACGTTGATGAGTCATGCGAGTACCAAAGAGTTTCCTGGGAACAAGAGTCATCATTTCAGAAACCGATTGCCTAAACCCATCCGATTTGTGGGACGAGGATGGATGGTGGGTATGGTGAGTTTATCCTTACCCACCATTCCCGTGATCGCGGAAGAAGGAGGCGTGGGTGATTCCCATCCTCTGTTGTACGTACGATGGCACGAACGGGTGTATGCCCAAGACGATCAAGGGAACGATCGATGGTGGCATCAACGTCGCGAATTCACTGTCTACGGTCGAGATATGAGAAAGGAATTGGCCTCGTCGACGGGATCGCACTTTTTTCATCAACTGGTGTATCGTTACGAGCAAAGCCGTGCCAAACAAACCGAACCCAAAAACAAATGGACCGAGGACAATGGCGTTAAATTGGTTCCGGCCTTTGAATGGACCTCCGAAGGGGATTTGTTGTTGAATACCACCAATGTGGATTACAAACGACAAGTAGCGCACGTGTCATGGGGCAGATCCTTGGCCCTGAGAATGGGATGGATTGAACAAGTGTCGACGGGCGTGTATCGATTGGGTCCCAATCTCTTGCAAGAATTTCAAGGCATTTCCACCATTCCCACCCCGACGGATATCCGCGATGCCGCTAACAAGCCCATCTTTTGGAAAGTCGAGGGGGATTATCTGAAATTGAGTCTATCGTGCCCTTGGCGGTTTGTGAATTTGAACCAGACCTTTCGTCCCTCGTTGGAATTTCCCTCCACGCGTCCTTTGCACGTGTATTGTGATGTAGGCACCAGCAGTATGGTAGGGGGTCGCATTACGGATCTCTTACGAGAAATCAAGTACCAGCCTCAAAACACCACCCACTTTGAACCTCGGCATATTCAATATGTCCCAGTACGCAATGAAGTGGTGGAAATCGTCGAAACCCAGATGGCCGAAACCAATGGGGATCTGGTGAAATTTGGTGAAGGCCATGCCCTCCTGACCCTCCACTTTAAAAGGGAAGTGGTGGTGTGAAGAAGACAAAATGTCGTTCTACGTGACGTTACCCAGTCATGCCAACCGACGTGAATTTCCCAACAACCAGCCCAATTCCTTCAAGATTCGTTTACCTCAACCGTTACAGCTCACGGGAGGTGGTTGGCAAGTGGGGTTGAGTGCCATTTCCTTACCAGATGCTCGCGTCAATTTGTATGAGTTGGTGAAGAAAAATGGGTACGTCATGGGGACGTCCTGGGGCCAAACCTACCCCAAACCGGGTGGAAAAGACGGGGAAATGACCTCGCGAGTAGACACCGCGCGAAGCATCATCAATGACGTCCAAGATTTGGATTGGGTGGTGGATGGTGTGAGTTTCATGAAAGCCATCATTACTCACTTGGAACAACAACGTATGGAAATGGCCATTCAAGGTGGTCGGTTTACCAATGATCAAGGCAAGCACACCTACGTCAAGTTCAAGTGGGAAGGCGAGGATCTGCTCATCGACAACACGAATATCTGCCATTGCGGCACCGACACGCCAGCCCTGACCATCTACACCAAGTTGGCGCTCAAGATGGGATGGTTACGTAAAATTGACAGTGTATTGATTTTGGGACCCAACTTACAACAAGAATTCATGGGGGATCAAATCCCCAACATGACAAAACCCGCTGGCAACGATTGGAACGATGTGAACGACGATCAGAGCAAACCGGTCTTTTGGACGGTGCGTTCGTTTTTACCGGATTATTTACAATTGAGTATGAGTTGTGGGTGGCGTTTCACCAACTTGAATGTAGCGTTTCGTTCAGTGGTGGGTGAACCCACACGATCGTTGCACGTGTACTCCGACGTGGCAGGCAGCACGGTGGTGGGCAATCGCGTGACTGATTTGTTACGTGAAATCCAGTACAAGCGAGAAGCACGCGGCAACCTGTATTTTGAACCGTTGCACATTCAATACATGTCTCTTCGTAACGAGGTGGTGGAAATGATTCACGTTCAAGTGGCTGAAACGATTGGTAGAGGAGGAGACTTGGTCAAGTTTGGTGAAGGTCATACCATTGTCACGTTACACTTCAAAAAGACATAAAAAGGGAGTGGCCAAGGGAGTGTCCCAATCACAAGATGCCCAAGACAAGAGTGCGTCGAATGAGACGAAGAAGAAGAAGGCAACGAGGGGGTTTATTCCCCCTGGCGGCCCTCATTCCAGCCTTGATCGCTGGAGGAAAAGCCGTGGCGTTGGGTGCCGCGGGTGGTGCCGCGAGTTACGGGGCTAAAAAAGGGTTGGAAGCCGCTTTTCGGAAAAGAAGACGATGATGACGGTATAAAAAGGGGGTCACGTGAAGCACAGACAAAACGTTTATCCTTGGTGAAGAAGACACCATGCGTGGGGGAAGTTTGACACGATTTCGAACCGACGAGTGGTATGATCAACAAGGCAAAGGATTGATGACGGATCTGATGCGTGGGGGGTTGCAAGGTCTTATAAGGACGCGAAATCCTTTAAAATTGCCTAGTAATATCAAGAGAGGATTGGAAACGGGTTTGACACGAGGTATCAAACGCAAAGCCGAAGACGTCCTTAAAAAGGAAATCACCAAACAAGCCAAGAAAGCGTTGAGTCATAAGAACGTGAAAGACGCCGTGCGTGTAGCCAGTGCTTTGTTTCCCAAACAAAGCAAACGTGCACGTGATATTTTGGGAGTGTGAACATGGAACCCGTGCATTCACGACCTCGACGGATTCGTAGTGATCGAGGGTTGTCTCAATGGGGTGGACTGTATCCGTTTTGGAAACTCAGGAGAGGACAACGTGGTGGATGGTTGAGTCCCGAGGTGATGAGAGTGCCCGGGTTTGATTTGAGACAACGTTTAGCACGACGACGCTATAAAAACCCCTCACGACGACGACGGGGTACCACTCGACGACGTTAAACATGCCTGACGTGAGTACGCAAACCGCCCCGGCTCACGAGCGTTCCGAAGGGACCGTCAACCCTGCATTACGGATTTTCAAGGTGCCACCGACCGACATTAGCATCAATGCCTATCGCATGGTCACCATTCAACCCACCACCACGGGTATCAATCCCATGGAATTCATCATTCCGGGGTTGGACGATTTTGTGGATTTGGGACGCAGTTACTTTACCATGGAATTGAGTTTGAAAAAGAGTAACAATGCCAACTTGGTGGCCGCTGAAAAATTGTGGCCCGTCAACAATTTGGCCCATTCCATCATCAAGCAAATTGACTTGCAGTTGAATGGCACGTTGATCAGTCCACAATCCGACACTTATCATTACAAAGCTTACCTAGAAACCTTGCTGAATTATGATCGAGAAGATGGCAAGACCGTGTTAGGACCCCAAGGCTGGTTCAATCAAGTAGATTTCCCACCCCAATGGACTGCCACCAACACAGACAAAGCAGGAAACCATCAACATTGGCAAGATCTGCCTGCTAATCATCAAGCGGCCTTCAATACCTCTGCGGCCGAAGTGGAGAAGTATGCTGCAGGTCTTACCCACAGTCTAGTGTTTACCCCACACTTGGAAGTCTTTCACACTGGCAAACTGTTGGTGCCTGGCATAGAAATCAAGATGAAATTTCATTTCAATGGCCCCAGCCTGTTTTTGAATGGAGTGGGTCTAGCTGGCCGATTGATGGAAGGGGATGTCAAACTACGGTTTCATCTCTGTCAACTGCGTTTGAATGACGCCATCTACCAGAGTATATCTAGCAAAAGACACAATGAAGGAGAAGTGGCGGCTTACCCGACCGTCCGCAGTGAAATCCGGACCTTCAGCATGCAAAACAACCGGGTCCGCTTTGATATCCCTAACCTGTTTCAAAACAGAATACCTGACCGATTGATTGTGGGGTTACTGGACAGCCGTGCCTTCAATGGAGATGTGACCCGAGATCCGTTCTGTTTCCAGAAATTTGGTCTGACCTCCATTCGACAGATTGTCAAAGGAGAAGAATACCCTTATGAAACCCTCCAGTTAGTGCACAACAATGGCACCCGAGATAATCTAGGCTACTTCCGTTTTCTGCAAGCCAGTGGTGCTTGGTGTAAAAAGAAAGGCAATATGGTGGAACTGCTGGATTGGGGCCAAGCTAAAAATTGTACCTTGTACATGTTTGACAATGTGGCCAATGGATGTGCTGACAGTCAAAACCTCAACCCCAAGCAAACGGGCGATTTACAACTGGTCTTGGAATTTGGAGCTGCCCCCGGTGTCAATATAACCGTACTCGTGTATGGGGAATTTGAGAATTTGCTGGGGATTGACAGGAACGGAGCCGTGTTGTATAACATTTACCAGCACTAAAGATGGAACATGTGGCCTTGAATAATGTACAGTTGGATTATTTAGCCCGAGACGACCCCCAATTGAACCCTGTCTTTTACGGGACAGTGGCCTGTGATCGTTTACCCAAGAGTCCTGTCAAGACCCAACCCCAAGGGTACATTGTGAATACAGACCCCCACGATCAACCGGGACAACATTGGTTAGCGGTGTGGACGGATGGAAAGGTGTGTGAAGTCCTGGACAGTTATGCTTTGCCCATGGACACGTACGTGCAAGCTACCCCGTTACGAGATTGGATCGTGCAACATTGGAAGTATGTGGTGACCAATGGCAAGTCCCTCCAAGCCATTTCAAGCAAGAGTTGTGGTGATTACGCCTTGTTGTATTTGAAAGCCAAAGCCCGTGGACGAACCTTGCAAGAGTTTTTAAATGAGTTTTCGGATCATGATTATGTTAGTAATGACCATCAAGCGGGTCAACGCCTTCAACAATTGATTGTAGGCCAAGAAGCCAGATGGTATCAACTTTGTTGTCATCCGTATCATCAATGTAATCATTAAATAAAATTTGTTGGAAAAAAGTGGTGTCGGAGTCGTAGCTCAGTCGGTAGAGCCTTTGGATCCCCTCGAATACATGAGGAGATCGTGCGTGGGTTCGAGTCCCACCGATTCCAATAAAAAGGTGCCTTTTTTTTCTAAGGGTAGTTCGTCATCATGCAAACGGGGAAACCGTTTCGTTTTCATACCCCCTCCTCTATCTTGGTGGTGGGTCCTTCGGGATGTGGTAAAACTGTGTTTACGGAAAAACTCTTGGTAGACAACCCGGAGTTGTTTGAAAGTCCACCGACCCAAGTGCATTATTGTTATGGGGCCTGGCAAGATCGATTTCGAAGCATGCAAGATCGTGGGGTGGTGTTTCACGAAGGCATTCCCGATCATGAGGCATTGGTCCAATGGTTTCCTCAAGGACATGGGGTCCTGGTCTTGGATGATTTAATGGACGAAGGGAGTCACGATAAACGCGTGTTGGATTTATTCACCAAACATTCGCATCATCAAGGGGTGACCGTCCTATACTTGTGCCAAGACATGTTTCCCGTGGGTCGCTATGCTAAAAGTATATCCCGCAATGCCCATTACATCGTGGCGTTCAAGAACCCCCGAGATCAATTAGTTGTACGCAATGTCATGCTGCAATCGTTTCCTACCACTTGGAAAGACACGTTGGAGACGTTTCATCAAGCCACCACACGACCGTATGGGTATTTGGTATTGGATTTACACCCCGCCTCGTCCGATCAACAACGTTTGTTGAGTCACCTGTTAAAAGACGAAGGATGGACTCGCACCTATCAAAAACGACTATAAAGGCACCCCCTTGGAACAGGTAAAAAGAGAAAGCAACCATGGCCGATGATGACCGTCAACCTCCGCAATCGTACGATACCGTGTCCCCTGCGGGGGTGGGGGCGGCCAGCGGCAATCAAATGTCCCCAAGCGCCTGGCAAGATTTGTATTTCACAGGAGACCAAGGCCTTCTCGACGTCGCCATGGAGGAAATGGAAGCCGAGCCCCTCTTTCAGTTTATGGAATCTCTCCCCACTATGCAGACCTCTTCCCCAGCCGGGGTAGGAAGTCCAGGAAGTCAATCCTACCGTAGCATACATACCACCCCACCGTCTTCCCCGGACAGCCCACCTACTTGGGGAAGCGCACGGGTGTCGCCCGATCCTCGAAGAAGAACAGTGGCAGGTGCTCGGACAGCAGCGGGTGCAGGGGGTAATGGTAATGGACGTGGGGGAAGTGGTGATGGAGGTGGGGGACGTCGTCGTGGTCCTAGGACTAGAGGTGGCGGACGTGGTGGTAGTGGTGGTGTTGGTGGTGCTGGGGGTGGTGGTGCTGGTGCTGGTGCTGGTGGTGCTGGTGGTGGTGGTGCTGGTGGTGGTGCTGGTGGTGGTGCTGGTGCTGGTGGTGCTGGTGGTGCTGGTGGTGGTGGTGGTGGTGGTGGTGGTGCTGGTGGTGGTGGTGGTGGTGGTGGTGGTGGTGGAGGTGGTGGAGGTGGTGGTGGTGGTGGCCGTCGTGGTGGCCGACGTGGTAGACGACGACGACGACTTTTCCCCGGTTCACCTAGGACACCTTCCTCCAGTCCATCCACTCCTCGAGGATCTCAGACTCCACCCCCTCGTACCTTACGTCAAGCAGATTTACAACGACGTTTACGTATGCTGTTACAAGATCAAGAACAGTTGGCCCAAGGACGTGAAATTGCTAATGTCACCATGACCAATAGCATTGTGACCAGTTATAAACAAGGAGGAGCACCGAGCGTACAAACCTCGTCGTCCCGTGTTTCGCCGTGAGGATGAAAACCGTCGTGTCGTTATTGAATGGATCGAAACATCATGGACTTCCCTTCCCCCCGGAATTATTACAACGGATGGATTCCTTGTATGCTTTTTATCATCAACAATGGTGGTGTTATCGAAAAATGTTGAATCATTACAAGTGGATGAATGCCTTGTTCAATGGTATGGCATTACTCCTGATGGCTGCAGGCATGATTGCGGGTCCGCTTTTGGAAAATAGTACGTTGGTAGCCTGTTTGGCGGCGGTGGGCACCGTGGTCAAAGGATGGAATGATTTTAAACAATACCGATTTAAAGTGACCATGAGTCGATTTGCGTTTACCACCTATGCCAAAGCCTTGACCGAATTGAAAACCCATGTGCGTGGTGTTCCCTTAGAGGATCTGGAACGATTTTTAATCAAGATGCAAACCTTGGATGATACCATTGTGGATTTCACCCCTCCTTTACCCAAACGATGTGTGCAAGATTACCATGGTCATTTTGTCTACCAACCCTTGGAAGCCCTATGCTATGTAGACGGATGTCCTCGTCCCTTGAAACCCAAAGATTATTGGATCAATAAAAAGCCGCTCCCTCCTACTCCCACACTCTTAGAACCATGGCCGTCCAACGACGACGACGACGACGACGACGACGCAGAAAAAGGAAACGACGACAACAAGGTGGGGGTTGGTGGCAAGATTTGAAACGCAATACCCGTCAAGGCTATAAAGAGTCGCGGGATGCCATCAAACAAAACAAAGCCCTTCAACGTCTGTTGACGGGTCGACCATGGTGAGGAGGAGACGACGACGACGCCGTCGTCAACGAGGCGGTTTTTTAAATCTATTGGTGCCCGCCATGGCAGGATTGGGGAAAGCCGTGGCCTTGGAAACGGATAAACGTATAAAACGCACGATTCAAAAAGCCAATCAACGGTATCGTCGTCGTCATCGATAAAGGATGCAACGTCTTCGACGTCAATTACCGTTTTTACGGTCCATGTTACAAGAAGCCAATGGTTCCAAACGTCAAGAGATGTTACAACATGCCAATGCCGATCAAATCAATGCTGTGAGTGAATTGGTCTTAAACTTCTTAAAAAACAAGATTCCTGTCACCCCACCCATGCTGGCTAAACTTCAACCCTATAAAAAGGTACTACGTGATTTGGGACGTCGTCGACATTCCGTCAAAAAACGTCGTCAGTGGTTAGTCCAACAAAAAGGACAAGGGTTGTTTCAAGGACTTCACGAGGTGCTATGTCAATGTGTTCGTTAACCCTTGCCACGTGGATGACTCTGTTACAAGAGGCCAATCGGACCACCGACAAGTGGAAAGACGAGTGTCATTATTGGAAGCATAAATATCACCTGTTGTATCGAGAGTACCAACACATCTTGAGGGCCCGTCTTTGTAAGAGTTGCCGTGCGGTAGAAGACGGGGAACTTTGCCCCGACTGTAGTCAACCACCATGGACGAGGTCTACATGATTCCCCACCAGGACTTGGAACAACTCATTCAATATTACAAAGGAGAACTCACCGAAAATGCCTTGTTGAACAAAGCCGCGACGCTCGCCGCCCAAAAACATGTCTTGTTAGCCAACCCCCAATTACCCCCAGCCCTGGTCAATGCTCAAACCAAACCGTTGAGTCAAGAATTAATCAAGTTAACCAAACGCATTCGTCAATTTCCCGGAGGCGTGGGGGTTGGAGCGCCGGGTGGTCCACCAGGTGAAGAAGAAGAAGAAGCCGGGGATTTGGTGACGGGACCCGTGGAACAATGGTTGAGGCGCATGATAAAAGGCAGCCCGTCGACTCCCAAACCTCCCATTACCCCTGCAACCAAGAAAGGCAAAGGAGCAGCCACTACCAGTAAGATTGTCAAGAAAGGGAGCCCATCCACCAGTCGAGGGGATCTACAATCGCGTTTAGAAGCCATTCGAGAACAACGCAAGACCTTGGAAAAAAAGTTAGCCGAGAGTCGCAAAGGCAAAGCACCCGCTCGTGAAGTGGAACGATTGAAACCTTTACCCGGTTGGGAAGATTGGGCTCGTGGCAAAAAGTTACGACGTCGATTGGATTACGACAGTGACTAAAACATGCCCACCAAGAGAAAAAGGGGTATCAAACGGAAACGCCCCCAACGAGGAGGGGCAGTGGATGTGCAAAAATGGATTGCGAAAACCGGCAAAGAATTTCATTGGCCTGGGTATCAATACATGGGCCCTGGCACCCATTTGGCTAAACGTCTGAAACGCGGGGATCCCGGCATCAATCGCTTGGACCAGATTGCTAAGCAACACGACATTGATTACAGCCGTGCCAAGAATTTGCAAGATAAATGGAAAGCCGATACCAAGATGATCCAAGCCATTGATCGATTACCCGGCAAGAAAAACAAGACGGAACGGGTGGTCAAGAAAATCATGCAAGCCAAGAAACGTTTAAAATTGTAAACATTTAATAACATGTTGAGTAAAAAATGAAAAAATGTCACATTGGTTGGTTCTACTGTCTCAAACAAGATGTAGTATCAACCACATTTGGAGACCGACAGAATCCATTGTGATGTAGACAAAATGATCCTGATAAAAATAAAAACAATGTCACTTGTCTCATTGGTTCATGAGTTGTGTCTTCAAAACGTTCAATGTTCTGCCAAATACGAATGTTCAAGTCACTAAATCAAACATCAAATCAACACCCTCGTCGGGTGACATGTCATGAACGAGGTCTTCAGGGGGCACCAATGCCTCCAGATCAAAGGAACAAGAGTCCTCCACATCCTTCAGTAACTCGGTCCACTTGTCAGGCGTTATGTTCTGCAACAAAGACGAAAAGTCCTCCAAGTCAGGGGGGTCCATGACTTGCACACCCCCCGAATCCATATCCGTGAGAGTATAAGAATCTAGAAATGATTCACAAAAAGAAAAGTTCTCAGACATTTTAGGCGTCGATTTCTTAAAGTCTTCCAAGGGAATGGTCAGTTTCAAGGGTCCTAATGCTTTGATTTTCTCTTCCGTTTTCTGTCTCTCTACAGAAGGTAAGGAGGCACAAAAGTTATTCAAATACGTTTCCAGAGAAGGTTGCGTCCTACAATTAGTCAATACCACCCGCAGTGTTTTTGGCGTTTTGGGGCGAGGCACGTGCTTCCTTTTGTTGTAGTAGTACCTTTTAGCGAGCTCCAAGAACCTCTCGCGGTTCGCCCAGTAGTACTCTCTTCTTTGCGCATGCAGTTTCTCATGGTTCGCAGCACGATATGCCCGACGAGCCGCCCGTGCTTTGGCCCTTTTATTGTACATCCTTTTGTACGCCAATATTCGTACACGATTCTTTTGACGATATTCACGCGCTTGGGCTCTCAAACGTTCCCGATGTTTCTCTCTATACTTCCGGTCGTATTCGGCACAACGTGCTCGGTTCTTTTGGGCCCATCTTTTTTTGCAGGCATTCCGTTGCTCCTTATGCGTCTCCTCATAACGCCTTTTGGCCTCCCGCACTCGATCCGGATATTTTTCTCGGTATCGTTTTTTGGCAGCACGCACTTTCTCAGGATACTTGCGTCGGTAGTTGTCTTTTTTCACAATATTCCTCGCTCGGGCTTTCTCTGGGTAACGGTCCTTGTACCTAGCTTTTTTGATTGCGTTCCGTCTCCGTCGTCGTTCGTCTTTCGTCAGTAACTCTGTCGTTTCGTCGTCGTTGTCGTCGTCGTTCGGGTCATAGTCTATGTCGTTCAAGTCGTCGTTCAAGTCCTCGTCTGGGTCAGAGTCGTTAAGGTCGTCGTCGTTGTTTGGTCGGTACGTCGTGCGTCGTCGTCGGTTGCTGCGGCGGAGGCCCTCTCTTTCTGTAGACATGGGGCGATGGTGGTGGTGCTGGCGGAGGTGTAGCTGGACGTTTAAATTGGTACCTCCAGTAATCACAGCAATAGTCGAGCCCCTCGATGAACCAATCGCAGGTCATTTGAGGGTAACACCGTTGATGATACGGACGCGCCTGTTCTGCTCGGCGTCTCTGGGCTTCGACTTTTTCCGGCTCCAGCTGCTTCAATCGTTCAGCAAACTCACTAAAGCTTTCGTCCTTCAGCAACAACTCCCTCTTCACTTTCTCTAAGACCTCCTCCACTTCTAAATCTACCTCAAACTCTCCGAATCTTTCCAACAGCTTCTCATGGCGAGAGTCCATGTTGAGATGTTCCAGCCCGAGGATCGATCTGTTTTATAGTCTCTCATTCGTTCCCATCATGCCCATGGACCCTAACTAGAGAGGGGGGAGGGGGTCCCCCCACCCCGTCCCACCCCTCCCTAGGACACCCTGTGTCCGGGTAAGGTCATTGGCTCCTTCCCCTCCCACGTGACATTTTGGTTCTCCATAAAAACAGAACCCCGATCTCCAGTGAGTTCATCTGATCATGTCCTCTCACGAAGACGACGACAATGTGGCGGGGCCAAGCGGCCTCGCTACACGTGAGATCATGTCAATGCTTGGTTTGGAGATACGTGATTCAGAAGACGACACAAATTCCTGTGTGGGACCTTTGATTTCGACCGAAAACATGGCCGACAGTGACGACGACATTTGTGAAGAGGCCTTGGACCAATGGGAACAAAGTGGGGGTGGATTGGATCCCTCTGCGCAAGTTACCTTCCAATTTGACTTAGAACCTTTTGTGAATCGGAAGAGTGATCGCATGGGGGTACAAGAACGTCATTTCAAGACCCAGTTACGTCAAAGGGGGACCTTGATTCCAGGTCAAAACATTACCCAAGCTCTCCAAGATGGATTACGTCGAGCCGTCGATCAAGTGTTAACCACCACCCCCGACCTCCACGATCAAGATCGCCTCTACTTTACAATAGCATCCGATCGCCTGCACAATAATTTTCAGGGGTGGGGATTACGTGCGGGTGAATGGCGTCGAGACACAGAGCGCGTGGAAGCTCTGTTCCAACGTTTAGCCCAAGCCCTCAACAGCAACGAACAATTTGAAATGGATGACTCCTTTCAAGTCTCCATCACTCAAGTCCATCATGCTCCTCAAGGTACCGGCAAACCCCGTCGTGGGAAACCAGGTCATCCCACCATGGACCTGTTAACCAAAAATTCCAAATCCATCATCCGGATTACCAACGACGATCAACTCTGTTGTGCCAGAGCCCTTGTCACCGCCAAAGCTCGCGTGGACCAACACCCGAAATACCGCAGCATTCAACAAGGAAGGAAAATTCAAAAAGAAATGGCTCTCTTGCTCCATCACGAGGCCAAGGTACCGTGGGGTCCTTGCAGCTATGACGCCTTGACCCAATTCAGTCAAGCTCCGTCCCTCACCGGTTACCAGATCATCCTGGTCGATGCGCAGCGATCGTTCCACATCACGACGTTTGGACCCCTACGAGACAAACAACTGATCCTGTTGCACAACAAAGACCATTATGATGTCATCACCAAATTGCCGGGGTTTTTCGGGTCCAGTTATGTGTGTGCGGATTGTTGGAAACCCTACAACACCGAGGGGATGCATCGATGCACCAAGACCAAGTTGTGCGGAGCCTGTCGACAGAAAGATTGTCCAGACTTTCAACATGCTTACCCCCGACACCTTAAAGCCACTCAACGTTGCGAGTCGTGTCATCGGGACTTTTTCGGACCCGCGTGTTTGGAAGCCCATGCCAGCAAGACCCACGCGGGCAAACCCGCCACGGACCTCCAGTCCTCCGTGTGCTCTCAACGACACCGATGCCCTGACTGTTATCAACAAAATGTGGGCTTGTCCCGCATTCAACGTCACCGTTGTTACCACGTGGATTGCCCTTCTTGTCATCAGTACGTCCACGCCGACGACCACCGTTGTTTTATACAAAGAGCCCCCAAACCTCAAGACGAAAAGAAGAGAAAGAGGACCCGTCAAAAAGGTCCTCGCGCCAAACGAGGTTCCGCCGCGGAACCCCATGCCTCCTCCGAGGACGAGGAGGAAGACCTGCCTCCCTTACACGTCTTCTTTGATATTGAAGCCATGCAACCCCAGGAAAAACACATTGCGAATCTCGTCGTGGCCGAAACCGAAGACAACGATGAACCCAAGCCTTTCCCAGGTCCCACCTGTATCCGTGACTTTCTGGAATGGTTGGATACCTTGACCCTCCACGATACCCGTCAAGTCAATGTCATCGCCCATAATTTTCAAGGGTACGATGGGTACTTTATCATCCAAGAATACTATAGTGACAACCGCATCGTCCAACAACTCCGCAACGGATGTAAACTCTTAGAGATCAAACATGACCGCATCCGGTTCATTGATTCGATGAGTTTCTTCCAGATGCCCCTCTCCGCGTTTCCCAAAACCTTTGGCTTGACAGAACTCTGCAAAGGGTATTTCCCCCACAAGTTCAACGTACCCGGTGATAAGCATCAAAACTACGTGGGCATCCTCCCCTCACGCGATTACTACATGCCTGAGACCATGTCACTCGAAGGCAGACAAGCCTTCGAAACCTGGCATCAAGAACAACGCGACCAGGGTGTGGTGTTTAATTTCCAAAAAGAGTTATTGGACTATTGCAGCTCCGATGTACGACTCTTGAAACAAGGATGTCTGACTTTCAAACGCATGTTTGAAGACTTAACAGGCTTCAATCCCTTCGATCACGTCACCATTGCCTCGGCTTGTAATCGAGATTTACGTATGAACCGGATGATCCCGAACAGTATTGCCAGCGAACCCGCCGGTCATAAGGGCTGGAGAAACAACATCAACCAGTCCATCCCAGCCCTTCACTGGTTAACCTGGTGCGATCACCAACTACGTCAACGCGCCCTCCAAGATCTCAACCCCGACGATCTACTGGCCAGTGCCTATCCAGACCCACAGTACATCCAACATGTCCGAAATGAAGGCGAGTATAAGATCCCCGGGACCCAGATCCATGTGGATGGTTATTGCCCCGACACCCACACCGTCTACGAATTTCAAGGGTGTTTCACCCACGGATGCCCTACCTGTTATCCCAATCGCTACGAAAAACATCCCCGCAACTATGATCTGACTATGCATGACCTCTATGACGTCACCCAAGACAAAGTCCAAAAGCTTACCAAGCAAGGGTACAACGTCATTCAAATGTGGGGATGTGAATGGGACCACCTCCTAAAAACCCAACCAGAGATCGACTCCTTCGTCCGGGAACTCAACTTTATCCAACCTCTTCAACCTCGGGACGCTTTCTGTGGAGGTCGTACCAATGCCATCAAACTCTACCATCATATTACCCCCGGCCAAAAAATTCACTACATCGATGTCACCTCCTTGTACCCGTGGGTGAACAAAACCTCCACCTACCCCAAAGGACATCCCACCATCCTTTCTCAACCGGGTCACACTGACATACACCAGTACTTTGGACTAATCCAATGCAAAGTCCTGCCTCCCCGTGAATTGTACCATCCCGTGCTGCCTTACCGTCATGACGACAAACTGCTCTTTCCCCTCTGTGCCCGTTGTGTGGAAGAAGAAATGGACAAACCTCTTTTGGACAGATCCTATCATTGCCCTCACACCGACGAACAACGCGCCCTCACCAGTACCTGGTGCAGTCCCGAATTAGTCAAAGCCGTCGAATTGGGGTACCAAGTCCAATACATCTATGAAGTCTGGCATTTTGAACAAACCTGTGAGGGCCTCTTCGCCGATTATGTCAACACCTGGCTTAAAATCAAACAAGAAGCTATTGGGTGGCCTAAACAAAACATGTCCGAAGAAGAAAAAAGGAAGTACATTCAGGATTACTATGAGAAGGAGGGTATCCAGTTGGAATACGACAACATCAAAAAGAACCCCGGCCTACGAACATTAGCCAAGCTGATGTTGAACTCTATGTGGGGCAAGTTTGGACAACGCCTCAACAAGACCCAAATTCAAGCCTTTGATGATCCTCATGCCTTCCACTGTTTCTTGGATACAGATGCCTTAGACGTACGTCACGTGTCCGTTATCAATAACAACATGGTCGAAGTACATTACCAAAACCAAAAAGAGGACATCCGCGTCTCACCCAACCTCAACATTTTTGTGGCCTGCTTCACCACCTGCCACGCCCGCCTTAAATTATATGACGCCCTGCAACGCTTAGGGGAAAGAGTCCTCTACTTTGACACCGACTCCGTCATCTACCTGGAGGAAACACCCACTCAATTCCAACCTACCTTGGGTTCCTATCTAGGGGACTTCGACTCCGAATTAGCTGATGATGAATACATCCAAGAATTTGTCAGTGGAGGACCTAAGAACTACGGGTATACTACTAATAAAGGAAAGGTGGAATGCAAGGTCAGAGGCTTCCGACTCAACAGTGAAGGACACACCCAGTTGAATTACGACGTCATGCGTCAGAATGTCCAGGACGAAATAAAAAGACCCCTTCCCAAACCACGGGAAATCCAAGTCACCAAAAGTCACCACATTGTCCGGGAACCGAAAAACTACACCTTGCTCACTCAACCCCAACACAAATGGTATCGCTTGGTGTTCGACAAAAGAGTCATCGATCCCCGCACCTTCAACACCTACCCCTATGGCTACCAGTGAGAAATGTTGCCCCAACAAGATCATCGATTGTGATCACTGTGATCGAGAACATTGGGCGCCACCACCACCACCCCCATTCTACAGTTCCTTTACCGTACCTTTGAACAGAAATCAATCATATCGACGTCAATTACAACAATGGATCCGTGACAACAACCAATGGCGAAGAATAACTCGATGCCAAAAACAATGGTGGGGACCCTCTATTGAACATTAAGGAGCACTCAGGAAAACCATTTTCTCAGTTATTGTAAACAAAAGTATAACAATAAACGTGATTTATTCATTTTGTGTTGTTTTCACTCCAAGGGTTACCCCCGTTCCAAACACTGGACTTTGGACTTGGAGCCCGCGTTTTCTCAGCGGTTTTAACCCACCTTGAGCCCACGATCCTTTTTTCACATTGCTCAGCGGTTTCCCATCTCAAAACACGTGACTTCCGGTTGCATGAGCCCGCGATCCTTTTTTCCCACTGGTCAGCGGTTTCCCCTCTTAAAAACACGTGATTTCCGGTTCCGGTTATGACGTCATCCTTACATCAAAACGAGGCCCAGTGTGACATCTGGGCCCAGTTTACTACTCACGAGCATTCCCACTATCCTTTGCTCGCTCTACTATCCTTGAAGAAAATGAAGACTGCTCGCTGTCTAAATGAAATCTGCCTACTGCCCTTATAACTTCTGTGCAAAAATAGATAAAATAAAATAACTGTTCGCATCTTATATCTTCCATAAACGCCCCAAAATACGAACACAAAATACAAATATCATCCGGCTATTCAAACGCAGAGTCAATGTATGACTCCAAATGTAGTGTTATTGATTGTAAAGACTTGTTATGCTCAGCACAATTTTCGTTATTTACTAAGACCATTTTCTATGCAATTAGAAAACATCCTCGTACAGGTAACCTCAAACATTGCATTGTGTACCTACCAAGTCGGTTTCATTCTCCAGTGTTACACTGAGCCAAGTCGATCCGTCCAAAGAATAAGCAATCTGGTAACTATAAACAAACCGCGAGTTATGAGCTTGAGTATCTACTGCGCAGACTCGGAATGGCGACGTGAAATCGATTTGAATGAACTCAGTTCCAGCGTTGGCAGCCGAGGGGCACCATCCTTTAGTGCCTCCAATCTTTGCCATGCATGTAAGGTTGGTTTAAACTTGAATCAAGAACTGAAGATGCTTGAAATTTACTGGTGCACAGTGAAGCAGAAAGGGCTGCGTCATATGGAGAACAACCTGTCAATAGATTTAGTCATTTTACCCCTGTTTTATACCTTGATTCAAGTACTGTACATTGTGTTATCGTATAACCAATTAAGGATGACAAACTCTGGGACATTTATTATAGCAGAGCGAAGTCGACGTTCTGATGGTCAGTGTCGCTAAGATCATCAAGACTTTATCAGGTTAATGGTTAAAGGGTTAAAATGGTCCGATTATAGAATAAAATAACCAAAATAAAAACAGCATTACAATTCGCTACTTGTTAGATTACCTTTGTATAACTTTAGTCTGCAGTTCAACTGGGAAGTTCCAAAACATATGAAATAAGCAGTGACCAGCAAGAGGTGTTCTACAAAGTCCTATAATAACACTCGATTTAACCTTAAACCAGATCTAAGATTTTGCTTTAATAGTCAACCATGCCAGTTGAATTTTAGGGTAGCTTGCATCGATCGATTTTAGGCGCATTTTGGCGACCATATGCATAGCAACCAGCTTTTATAGTGGCCAGAGAACAGGCGTTATTTATTTGCTATATTCTCCCGTTTGATGCAACACAATACAAACCCCCATTAGAGTCCCATTCTCGTGTTTGCAAACTTTAAAAGCTTGTCAATATTTGTTTAAAAAAACCTTAACATATAAATATTAGGTCAAATTGAAAGAAAAGATAAAACGCAAGTCAATTAAGATTTCACATAATTTTTAATTAATAATGGCTTAGAATTATGAGAAGACTTAAATTGTACCAATGAGTTTTATTAGTGAGTGACGTCCTTTTCTGTTGATTTTCCTCTAATAAAAAATCGGCAACCGCTCATTACTTGTTGTTTATTACCGCGCATAACCAAGAAAGAATTAAAACCACAAGTATACCATTATTAAAACAAAGAAAAAGCGCCGCAGGACTCGAACATAGATATAAAGTGAATGAACAACTGCATACCATCTTTAATCGCACTATTCGCTTATTACCTCGTCACAAACCTCTCTTACCTCGTTTGAGGGACCGCTTTCTCGAACTCCCGGTAACTTATCGTGCCCGATAGGTATTTTATCAAAGCTGTTTTTTACCAATAAGTGGTAATTATTAGTGAAAACTTGATACAACTGCAAAACTGAAATTAGAAAGATTTAAAAATTTAGCTTCCAACATCAATAAAATTGAGTTTCTGTTAAAGGATACTGTCCACATAAAATATTTTTCAGCCTGGTAAGTTATCGGGGGTTTAATAAACGTGCCCCTAGTCTATCCGGCCCTCAAGAGTGACCATTCAAATGACAGCTACAGAGCAGTACTTCGCTGTGGTGTTGTTTATTGCACTGTAAAAGGTGGTTCTAGCTTTTGAGTCTGTGGATGAAATCCTAAAGTGTGACCATTCAAATGAAAGCTACTGAGCAGTACTTTCCTGTGGTGCTGTTTATTGCGCTGTAGAAGGTAGTTCTAACGTTGAGCCTGTTCATAAAGGTACTTTACTGTGCCGGTACTATCTATAATCTTGTGTAAAGTGGTTCTGGCTAGCGACTGGAGGTGTGAATGAGATCCTGAAGCATAAACATTTAAATGAAAGCTATTGAGCAGTACTCTCCTGTCTTGTTGTTTACTATGCGAACATTGGTGCTGTTGAGCGTCAAGGCGTTTGCATATGGTAACCCAGATTGTCGGTCTTCCGAGACAGTGATCCATGGTTACTTTTACCTGGCCAAGCATCCCGTAAGACGATTTCCTCCTATTGCAGTAAACCTATTCTTACATATTTATGAGCAATGTCGCCGAAAAACCATATACCCTAACGTGCAGTCTTCTGCTTCGACGAACTAGCACCCAATTTAGTGCAAGTACAAAATAAGTTCCAACAATTCAGTAACTTTTATTTCATCTAGAATTGAGAGACTCAAAAGCAAAGTTTATGCACAAAACTGTTTCACAAAGACAGTTGAATAATGTTTTACACCTTTCATAACTTATCGCGCAGCTAAACTTGTAAATCACTTGAAGTTGGGTGCGGATAACCCGAGTGGAGTCAGAGTTCAGACTGAAAATAAAGCAGCAAATTGTTACCTTTATTCCCTTTAGAAGGACAGATCATGTATAATGTGAGAATGACCGCTGAAAGCATAACGCATTTATACAACCTTCTTGTGATCAGGGAAATATAAAAGCTGACACGAATATGAGCTAACAACCCTGACATTAAATACCGAAACACCATTCACTTCTCAGTAAAAGAATTAATCCTTCTTTC